>JANAVB010009596.1:36346000-36358500 GCA_029216955.1 Iris pallida | reverse complement strand
TTACAACTCCCTTGACCATGACACGTGTTACGACATGGCACTGAGTGACATCAAATCACGGCACGCTCTTTCGCTCTCGACTGGCCATCGGTGCGAGTGGATCGTGTGACGGCACATATATAGTAGTGATGGTCCTAGATTGCCGACTCTTCATAGAGAGTAGATATTTGGGTCGTGGATGCGACTTGTACATCACTGGGCGGGAAAGACAATATGTAGGCATATGGGATAGATAATTACATTATTCTAGTCTCAGTGGATACCCAATTATGGACATAGATACCCGGTTATGGGATATACATTCACTATGGGATACATCCGACAGCGGTCACTAGCTGTACGCTAGGTACGGTCGGGAGGTATACTAGTGCTTATATGTTTACATCGGCTCGTGAACCGATGCCATTCCCTTATCTACCCATCCATACGTTCCAAAGTTGTCTTCATATGCATTCACTTAGACTGGTTAGCTCACCCCTTTATGTTTATATCAGTATTTACTTTATGGTATGTTCCTATTTGTATCTTGCTATGTCCCCTGAGGACCTGGTTCATTTTCAGATCCTGACGAGCATCTACTCGACGATTTTTGGTTCCGGAGCTGAGGCGGGATACGTTGCAGAGGACTTCGAGGTGCTCCGTGAGGAGTTCCCTTGATTCGGGGTATGCTGCTACTTTGGCTGGGAGTTTCATTATTTAGTTAGTTGTTGCTCTTAGCTAGTTATCTTCCATTTCCTGTATTTCCATTCTGATATACTGTGGGATTGTTTCCACCAGACTTGTATTTCCATTGAGTTGTATTTGGATATTTAGACTATTCTGCTTTTATTTCAGTACTTTCCTTTGTTATTTTTGTGGATGAGGTTTAGAAGCTTGCCTGTGTTGGTTAGTTACTGTTGGCCCATTGGTCATGGTCAAACCAGATTTTAATAATTGATCAAACTATGTCTCTATATACGATGGATATCTACTCAGTTCAAGATTCAGTTCAAGACCGAAGCTGTTTGCCACTCAAGAATGTATTTTCTTAAAGCAATGTAATTTTCATTTTTATTGAGTCTAGGAATACATTGTACACCGAGTCGTACTAGCAAATAGGCTATCCGAAAATGATTTTCAAAATAGACCTATGTTTTTGAAAAATATCTGTTTTACAAAAATCTTCTGAAGGATTTTTCAAAAAGCCAAAACAAATTTTTCACAAAATCAACTGACCAAACCCTGACAAAACTCGGCCAGAGTTCGGCCAGAGTTCGCCAAGTTGAACGTTATATGAACGTTTGATTTTGAACTTGGTCTACCTTCAGTTGCGGTTGGTTACAAAGAATTCTGTCTGAATTCTGCCCGAATTCTGTCAGAGTTCTGCCTTTGGAAAAACTATAAATAGAGAAGGATTTCGATCATTTCAAAACACTAATTTACTTTCATCTCTTCTCTTCTAAAGCTTACGTTTTCTTCCAAAGAGTTCTAAAAAGCTTCCATTTTTAAATCCCAAGCCAGTTACAATCCTCTAGTCGATTTGCCAGTACGGTACGATCTAGAAGTTTCAGAGCGATTGTAATCAGAGGCTTGATTAAAGATACACTCTTCATAATTAAAGTTGGTCGAGTTCTTCGTATCAAAGCTCGCGTCTGTAGAAGTTGAAAGGACTTCGTATGACAACTTGCAAGATTTTCCAATAGTGGATTCAACTGGAAGCTAGAGTTCTTCCGACTGGACTAGTCCTCACAAGAGGGAAACCAGTATAAATCTCTGTGTTTGTGTTTGCCTTATGATCACTCTTTTTCATTACAGTTATTTATTCTATGATTATTATTATATATGTGATCTAACTGCTAACGAGTTTTTAATTAACAATATTCCGCAGCCTACTCTATTCACCCCCCTCTAGAGTATTCTGCTTTACGATTTTGTTCCTACAATTGGTATCAGAACAGGTTATATAGGTAAAACAAGGTAAAATTGCAGCTATATTCAGTTATTTTTTAATTGTTATGTAGATCACAGAATTATACATGGCAACTGTGAAATTCACAAGTGAAGGCCAGGCCACAAACAGACCTCCACTGTTTGACGGCACAAACTACACTTATTGGAAAACACGTATGAGTTTCTTCCTAAAATCTCTTGATTTTGACTTATGGTCTGTAGTTAATGATGGCTACAAAAAGCCTCATCGTATTAATGTTGATGGAGTTTTAGTCGAAAAACCCCATGACAAATATACAGAGGATGAAAAGAAAAAGGCCAGTCTTGACGTACATGCTATTAACACTTTATTTTATGCTTTAGACAGAACTGAATTCAACAGGGTGTCTACCTGCACAACATCAAATGAAGTATGGAAACTTCTCAAAGTAACCCACGAAGGAACAACACAAGTCAAGGAGTTAAAGATCAGCAGACTTACTCAGGAGTACGAGGCGTTCAAAATGAAGCCAAGTGAATCAGTCACTCAGATGTTTACGAGATTCTTGGATATTGTAAATCCTTTGTCTTCATTAGGCAAGGAATACAGTAACCATGAAAAGATTCATAAACTTCTACGAGCTCTCACAAAGGACTAGATTCCAAAGGCTACTTTAATCATTAAAGGAAACGACCTCTCAACAATGTCTCTGGAAACACTCATGGGTAAGCTACTCACTCACAAGTTAGAACTTCAAGACTTTGAAGATGCTACACCAAAAGAGAAGTCAGAAAAGTCGATCGCCCTCAAGGCTCAATATAGAAGAACTGTCGAAGATGGTTCCGATGACAGCGACTCTGACTCTGAAGATCAAGCTCTTCTGGTAAGAAAATTCAAGAAGTTCATGAGATTTAACAGAAGAAGAAAAGATAGCAACAGCAACAACAACGAGGAAGATCCTATTTGCTACGGATACAAGAAGAAAGGACACATGAAGAAAGATTGTCCAACAACATCATCATCAACAAGAAAAAGTAGAAAATATGACAAAGGCTACCTGAAGAAGTCTACATCAAGAAAGTATGCCAACACAAGCATATGGCATGAAAGCGAAGCCAGCGATTCAGAAGACGAACAATCAGATGACGCTGCAAATGTATGCTTCATGGCTTGCGATCAGGTAATCACTAATCCTCTATTTGATCCTTATGATGATTTCACCTTTGAGCAACTAGGAGAGGCTTTCAGTGACATGTTAAATGATTATAGGAAACTGCATAGTAAATATGAAACCTCTAAGAAGGTACTCAAAGAGTACAAAGGTGAAATAGGAAGACTTACCGACCAACTAGATCATGTTAGAAATAATGACTCTTCAATTGAGTCTGGTGAGCTTTCATCTATTAAGTTGTTGTTACACGAGACTATTAAGTTATTCGAAGAAAAAGACCAAACTATCATCCAGCTAAAGGAAGACCTATCTAAGGAGAGAAAGAGTCTCCAGTGTACACAAGTCAGAATAGAAACACTTACATATGACTACACTAGATTATATGACACCTCTAAAAAGTTGGAAATTAGTTTAGAAAAATGGCCTGAAGTTGCTGCTTTCTATTCTAATATGTGTCAATTACCGAACCATCGGAACACGCCCAAACCAAACACTGACATACCAAATCATACCAAACCTATGCCCAAGAAGACTAATAGGCATGCATTCTTCTATACTAGAAAACCAAAATCTACCAATCATGCACCTCACACAACTTTCAACACTCAACATACAAAATGTCATTATTGTGGCCTCATTGGTCATATATCCTCTGCATGTAGAATCAGAAAGTTAGTAGATTTAAATATTTATGCATGGATACCAAAAACTAACCAGTCAGGACCCTACAAGAAATGGGTACCAAGAGTTTCATCTGCAAATTGTTTTGTAGGTGGAACGCCCTTCACATGCTAGGAGCAAATGGATCCTCGACAGCGGTTGCTCATGGCACATGACCGGTGATGCTTCATTATTCGCAACACTGTCAAAGAAGAATAAAGAAGGATACGTCTCCTTCGATAATAATTTAAGAGGGTACATAATTGGTATCAGCGATATTGGTAAGGCTCCCTATCCTGTGATTAACGATGTTTGTCTAGTTACCGAGTTAAAACATAATCTGCTCAGCATCAGCCATTTAGCTGATCACGGTTATGGCATTAACTTCGTCAAAGATAAATGTACTATAGTTGATAGTTCAACTGGTAGTACTATCTTTGAAGGTATCAAGGAAGACAACATATATGTTTTCTATCTGTTAAAAGATGCTAACAAAGCAGGTAGATATTTGATGGCCAAAAGCATTGAGAGTCAACTATGGCATATGAGACTCGGTCATGCAAACATGGATACAATTTCAAGACTATCTACAAATAAGTTGGCACGCGGCTTACCGAAAATATCTTTCAAGAAGGATACGGTATGTAGTGAATGTGAAAAGAACAAAGCTACCCGATCCGCATTTAAATCCAAGAACGCTGTAAGTACCACTAGACCTTTACAACTATTGCATACGGACTTATTTGGACCAAGTAGAATTGCTAGTCTAGGTGGTAAGTTATATGCATTTGTCATTGTAGATGATTTCTCTAGATGTACATGGGTATATTTTCTTGCACGCAAGAACGATACGTTATCAGAATTCGTCACCTTTTGCAAGAAAGTACAGAATAAAAAAGGGTTCATGATTACTCGCATTCGTAGTGATCATGGCGGCAAATTTAAGAATGCAGAGTTCAAGCTATTTTATGACAAATACGGTTATTTGCATGAATTCTCTTGCCCTAGGAATCCACAACAAAATGGAGTTGTGGAACGTAAGAACATGACTATATCTGAAATGGCTAGAGTAATGTTAAACCAGTTTAGTCTACCCAGATACTTTTGGGCTGAAGCTGTCAATACAGCGTGCTATATTCTGAATAGGGTTCTAATTTAACCTATATCGAAGAAGACTCCCTATGAACTATGGTTTGATAAAACACCCACTGTTTCGCATTTCAAGATTTTTGGTTGTAAATGCTTTATTCTTAATACTAAAGACAATCTGAGTAAATATGATGAAAAGGCCGATGAAGGTATATTTTTAGGTTATGCAGCAAAGAGCAAAGGGTACAGAGTCTTCAACAAAAGAACCATGATCATCGAAGAATCAATTAATGTCAAGTTTGATGAGCTAAATCAACACTTAGACGATGACGACAATGAAGATAAAATCACACCAAGTACAGCTACTGCAAAACCTTCACACAAAGTTGCAGAACCTTCACACCAAGCACCAGCTGAGTCTTCAAGCAAAGAAGCCAGAACTAGCAATCCTGAGGATATGCCAAAAGAGATGAGATTCTTGGCAGATCATCCAAAGGACTTGGTAATTGGTGAGATTACCAAGGGTGTAAGTACTCATTTCTCTAGTAAAGATATAGCTTCTTGTGTTGCTTTTATTTCACAGCTTGAACCCAAAATATTGAAGAAGCATGTAGTGATAATTTTTAGTTAGATGCTATGCAAAAGGAATTAAACCAATTCGAACAAAATCAAGTTTGGGAACTTGTTTCCAAGCCCATTGATCATCCGGTCATTGGCACCCATTGGGTATTCCAAAACAAACTGAACGAGAATTGTTTAGTGACTCGTAATAAGGCTCGACTCGTAGCTCAAGAATACAATCAAGAAGAAGGTATCGACTACGATGAGACTTATGCCCCAGTTGCGAGATTAGAATCCATTCGCATGTTATGTGCATTTGCATGTTTTCATAATTTCAAGTTATTTCAAATGGATGTCGAAAGCGCATTTTTAAATGGTTTTATAAAAGAAGAAGTTTATGTAGCTCAACCTCTCGGTTTTACTGATTTTAAAAATCCTGATTATGTTTTCAAGTTAAAGAAAGCCTTATACAGTTTGAAACAAGCTCCTCGAGCTTGGTACGATCGCCTAAGCTCTTTTCTACTTGATAACGGTTTTTCAAAGAAAAAGGTTGACACTACATTGTTTATAAATCTTTGAATAACAATATTCTTTTGATTCAAGTCTATGTAGATGATATTATTTTTGGATCTACTGATGAATCTCTTTGTCAAGAATTTTTAAAGTGTATGCAGAATGAGTTTGAGATGAGCATGATGGGAGAGCTAAAATTCTTTTTCGGACTGTAAATCAAACAAACCAACAATGGGACGTTCATAAATTAAGCAAAGTACACAAAGGATCTATTAAAGAAGTTCGACCTGGAAGCAGTCAAGCTACTTAGCACTCCAATGGCAACTTCAACCAAGCTTAATATGGATGAACAAGGCAAATCCGTCGACATACATAAGTATCGAGGTATGATCGGTAGCTTATTGTATTTAACTGCTAGTCGACCAAATATTATGTTTAGTATTTGCTTATGTGCACGTTTTCAAGCCAATCCTAAGGAATCACATTTGTGCGTAGTTAAGCGTATCTTCCGATACCTTAAAGGCACTTCTTCTGTCGGCTTATGGTATCCCAAAACCACGTCATTTGACCTAATCGGTTATTCTAATGCTGATTTTGCCGGATGCAAAGTAGAGAGAAAAAGTACCAGCGGCACATGTCATTTTCTAGAAAAGGCTCTAGTCTCTTGGTTTAGCAAAAAGCAAAATTATGTCGCATTATCAATAACCGAGGCTGAGTATATTGTCGCAGGACGTTGTTGTGCACAAATTTTGTGGATGAAGCAAACTTTAGAAGACTATGGATTGCATTTTACACACATACCTATTTTCTGTGATAACACTAGTTCTATTAATTTGACTAAGAATCCAGTATGTCATTCTTGTACTAAGCATATCGAGAATCGATATCATTTTCTTAGAGATCATCAACAAAATGGAGATATAGACCTTGTATACATTGACACACAGAATCAATTGGCTGACATACTCACAAAACCTCTAGCGGAAGATCGTTTCAATTATTTACGTCGAGAATTAGAAATTTTAGACGTCAATAATATTAATTAATTTTGTTTTATTAATTAATTTATTCAATACTCAAAAACTGTTTTTCAGACAAGCCTAAAAAGAGTCTATCTGTCACCACGACTACGGTCGAAGCGAAGCGGTATTTAAGAGTTCCCCGGTGAACCTCCGTTAGCTGGGACAGTACTCCTACAGCTAATCTGAAATAGATGCTGAGTAAAGAATATTAATTTATAATATAATATTAATTATATTATTTGAAATTTAAAATTACTAAACTTTGAATTAAATATTTGAAATGAATTGATGAAAAAGATGTGGCCCACATAATTTTTTTATAGCCAGGAGAACCCTTTGCGAATTCGGCCCAAATTCGGCCCGAATTCGGCTAGAGTTCGGCTGGGTGTATATATATTTTAGTCAGAACCCGAGGCCCCCATCTTCTTCATCCCTTCCAAAACCACATCAACAGCAGCAGCAGCGCCCGAAAACCCTAGTTCTTCTCCACCTTCCAATCTACGTGGAGATCTTCGTCCAAAATTTGGATTCGTGCGGAGAATCGCGTCCTCTACAACATACTTGATTCTCAGAAGGTATAATTCCTTCTCTCCTCCACTTTCAAATTATTAGGGTTTCTAGTTTTTTGGAAAGAATGCCTAAAGGATTCTATCCTTTCAAGAGGAAGAAGACCCATGCTAGTAAAGAGGCATCATCTTCTGATCCGTATACGGATTCTCTCTTTTCTCCGGTCCAATCGGATGACGGTACATCAGATGAGTTTTATTTCAAAACTCCTGACCAAACATTACTTTGGCATGCCGACTTTATTATACGTACTATATGTAACGGATCTCTGATCAAATGGACTGTATTTCCTGACCTTCGTCCTTACTTTGAGGCATTAGGGTTACATCACTTTGCTACTTTATAATTCCTTATAGCTACTAATGTCATTAGACTGTTTTACTGTAATTTTGTGTTAGATACTTTTACCGCGAGAACTCGTATCGGTGGGATAGATATCGAGTTCAATGATGAATCACTAGCAAAAATCCTTGGTCTTCGAAACGAAGGTGCCCCGCTCGATGACATCACTGACTTCGATTTCCCCTAGGGTACGACTCTTGTTAGTTTCAAGAATGAGCTTTGTGCGCCCGTACGTGCTCGTCCTCGAAAGTTCAAAGCCAATAACTTGAACTTGTTTAACTATGAATTACATCGCATCATCTATTCCACTATACTTCCAAAATCCACTTTAAAAGATGATGTCACTACACTCGAGCTTTCTGCTTTATATCACATTCTTAAGGGGATTCCTTTTTCTGCCCTTAAGACTATCATTCAGATGATGGGTAGATGTCACAGAAGAGACCGCTACCTCTCTTACGCGATGATCATCCTACGCATCTTTCAGAGATTTGATATTGACTTATCCACTTGTGCTCTGGACCCTGAGCCCAAGTTCCTCGAGCTTTCTCATCGCAGCATTGCCACTGCTCCTCCACATCCTGCACTTGCTCCTACTGCACCTACTCCTACTGCACCTGGTCCTCCTCAGTCTTACCCTATGACCTTTGAGGGTATTCACCAGCATCTGTCAGATTTGCAGATATTCTTCGTTGACACATCCAGGGAACATGAGTTCCGTGACGTGACTCAGTTCCAGGCTATTGCTAACTCCTTTGTCGATCTTAGATTTGCACAGACGGGTCACTCTGCTAGCTTTCTTCCTAGAGACCCTTCTGTATCTGGCTACCGTATTGATGATGAGGCGGTCCACTCTCTGTTCCAGCCAGGGAACGCATACGATTGGTATCGTACTTCTGGTGCTACTCCACATACTTCTGGAGCTGGCACTTCTGGAGCTGGTCCATCTGGACATGCTGGCACTGCAGCCGATGATGATGAGGATGAGAATGATTTTTGAGATGTTACTTTTTGAGACTGATTACTTTGTCTTGTGTTTACTTAGAAATGCTCCGACATTCCAAGATTGTATCAGTACTCTTTTTATTTTTATATAATTTATGACATTTGATAGACATGTTTTTATGCCTCAGTTTGGCAAATGACTCAGTTTAGTTTTTTTATTCAACACTTTATTTGTTTCAGCTTTATTATAGCATTAGCTTTCTTTATTATTCCACATAAACTGTCTGTGACAAATACCATGCCTGTGTTGTTTATACCATCTTTATTTTTCTATAAATGTTTATACCATGCCTGTGTTGAATGTCTTTATTCATATTTTTTTGTGTTTCTTCACTGCTTGTTACTTATGCATTTATTGTGGGGGAGCTTTCTCTTTGCAATTATTTTGCTAAGTGACAACGGAGAAGAAATAAGATCTGACATCTTCATGGTGATACAGGTTATGAACAATTTTTATTTTTTATATCTCGATACATTCAGTACACTTTTGAATTGATCAAGACCAAAGATGTTATATCGGTCAAGGTTTATCAATTATCAAAATGAGGGAGATTGTTGGCACATTGGTCATGGTCAAATCGGATTTAATAATTGATCAAACTCTGTCTCGATATACGATGGATATCTACTCTGTTCAAGATTCAGTTCAAGACCGAAGCTGTTTGCCACTCAAGAATCTATTTCCTTAAAGCAATATAATTTTATTTTTATTGAGTTTAGGAATACATTGTACACCGAGTCGTACTGGCAAATAGGCTATCCGAATATGTTTTTCAAAACAAACCTATCTTTCTAAAATGACCTATGTTTTTGAAAAACATCTGTTTTACAAAAAGCTTCTGAAGGATTTTTCAAAAAGCCAAAATAATTTTTTCACAAAATCAACTGACCAAACCCTGACAGAACTCGGCCAAAGTTCAACCAGAGTTCGGCCAAGTTGAATGTTATGTGAACGTTTGATTTTGAACTTGGTCTCCTTTCAGTTGCGGTTGGTTACAAAGAGTTTTGTCCGAATTCTACCCGAATTCTGTCAGTGTTCTGCCTTTGGAAAAACTATAAATGGAGAAGGATTTCGATCATTTCAAAACACCAATTCACTTTCATCTCTTCTCTTCTAAAGCTTACATTTTCTTCCAAAGAGTTCTAAAAAGCTTCCATTTTCAAATACCAAGCCAGTTACAATTCTCTAGTCGATTTGCCAGTGCGGTACGGTCTAGAAGATTCAGAGCGATTGTAATCAGAGGCTTGATTGAAGATACACTCTTCATAATTGAAGTTGGTCAAGTTCTTCGTATCAAAGCTCGCGTCTGTAGAAGTTGTAAGGACTTCGTATGAAAACTTGCAGGATTTTCTAATAGTAGATTCAACTGGAAGCTAGAGTTCTTCCGACTAGACTAGTCCTCACAAGAGGGAAACTAGTATAAATCTTTGTGTTTGCGTTTGCCTTCTGATCACTATTTTTCATTACAGTTATTTATTTTGTAATTATTACTATATATGTGATCTAACTGCTAACGAGTTTTTAATTAGAAATATTCTGCTGCCTACTCTATTCACTCCCCCCCCCCCTCTAGAGTATACTGCTTTACGATTTCGTTCCTACAGTTACTTTTATAGTGTAGTACGTCTAAGTGAGTCCATTAAATTGGGAAGCTCACTCTAGGTCGTATCAGCTGGCCAGGTTATGTCCTAATTCTATATATTTGGTAGTAGGGCGTGACATCTAGACTTGCATGGGCCACCATAAAAATGTGTCACGATCCGTACCCGATATAGAGGAACGAGTATGTGGGTACGTCTAGCCTATGTTACAGCATCGATGGTAGAACGCAGTTTAGGTCAACAGTGTTATCTAAATAATATAAGTAATATATGATTCATAACATGTCAATTGTAATCACATCTCCGAACGGAGGATAATATAATATCTAGAATCTCATACTCAATCACAGATACTAAAGGAAGATAATAGGACGAAATGATATAAGATATGAAATGATAACAAGGGAAATCTAGTAGGATAAGTCAAATACACAACAGAGTCTAGTAGTCTAATATCTCTATAAGTATATGCCTCAAATAATATGACAAGTCCAAGTCTCAATAACTAGAGACAAATCCAGTAATCCTAGCTACTAGCTAAGGCACTACTAGTGGTGCATCCTCAATGGGCACCAGCTCTAAGGAAATCTCCTGGGCATAGTCCTCGTCTACTCTAGGTCCATAGTATATAAGACATAAACTAACAACAGTTCCGTTAAATTGACAAGAGCTATAAAATAATAAATAATAGAGATACATGATGGATAAGAAATATTGAACAATAAGAATATAGGAAAACTATGTAATCATATTATGGCAAGTAAGAACTGTAAGTAATCACGAGTACGGTGTATCAGCAGGTAATCTTAAATAGAGCATGTAATACTAACAGTGCCTTGAGACATTAGTTTATTATGTGATCAGCTTAGGACAGGATCAGGCTATTCCATACGATGGGCGATGCACAAGTATAAGTAATGGATCAGGCCAGTCATACATAGAAAGATATGCACAAGTACTATAAGATCAGGCTATACCATGCATGAGGTGAGGGTGAGCTATGCACAAGTAGTTTTGGGTATGATCACATAATCTACTAATACCTCCACATCTCCCGACTAGTATAGTGGATCCAACCATAGCACGTTATGACATAGGATTCATGGAGAAGGGGGCCACTCCACTCCTAAATTGGTGTCTATACATGTACAAAAAACACAAGACATGTACAGGGTCCTCTAGGAAATAACATCTCATGACGGGATACAAATTATACTAATCTGTGTATCCTCGTGTTAGGAATCAAGTATAATACTACAAACTGATATCATAGAAATTATCAAGATAATGAAAACTGTTAGAGATTGCACTCGCCTGTGGTACTGAGCAACAAGTGTGGATCGAGGTCCAAAATAGAGTCACAAAGGCCTAAATATGAAATATCAATATCAGTTGGTGTTTTGGTGTGTTAAATTTTGATATCTAAAGTAAAATATGATTTCTAGGTCAATTCTAGGTCATGGAGGTTAAAATAGGTCAACACTAGATTTCTATGATGAAACTAGGTCAATTTGTCATAAGGGTTGACTTTTAGGGTTAAACTAGTCAAATTTGGTCATACCTAAGTTTCTAGGCCCATACCTAGTCATACCAAGGTAATCTAACATATACTAAGCAATACTAGGCTTACCGTAGGTAATTACCTATTTTGGATACACATAGGATATCTTGTTGTACCTTACCCTATTACACGAATACCCTATATATGTTACCTATGCTATAACTCATAGGTAAAACCTAAATCTAGTATCCATGTATCACATGGATACACATAGGGTAATCCAGTACCTTATCTATTAACTATGCCCTAAAATAAAGGTAAAGCTCATACCTTAACCTATGTGTTAACCTAGGCATACACATTACCTATATACAACCCATGCCTATACTTCATACCCTTGTCAAGGTATTTAATACCTTACCTATCCTATATATTCCTTACTAGAGATTACCTAAACTCTTGTCTAACTCAATCCTATGACCATTACCTATATTTTTACCTACACTCACAAGTATACAACACAACCTACACAAAGGTACTAGGATACCCTATCACCCA
>JANAVB010009596.1:36256000-36341000 GCA_029216955.1 Iris pallida | reverse complement strand
CTATCTTCTGCACACAGGGACACTTTCCACTCCCACTGGCCCCTCCTGAATCTTCCCGACTTGTAGCTCCCCTTCCCGAAATTTTGAAATATTTTTTTTATTTTTATTTATTTGATTTAAACGGTGATTTTTAGAATTTTGTAAATAATTATAAGTTAATTATTACGGTAGATGACTTTAGCCATGGTTGAGTTTTAGAGTACAAGACGATTAGGAGTCGTAGCACGGATAGTACAGTAGCGTGCTTTGACTAGTGTTTAGCCATGGTAGGGGAATGCCAAGCCATATGAGTGTCCTACCTAGGAAAACTAGGCCATGTTGCGATTTAACCCTTACCGAAGATTTATTTATTTATTATATTATTGAGTTTTAGGGAACCCGGTTGTACCGAACGAGTCCAGATTGGACCCAAACCAAGTCCAAGCCCACGTAGTCGGGTAGTATGTTCAGAGACGACCATATAGATGTATGTTGTGTTGGCATTTACTTTAGTGAATTAGAAATTATTTTGGAAATGATTGTTATATATGTATATCTTATATCATAAATATTCTTGTTATTAGGTTACTATTCTTATAAATACGAAAATATTCCTGTAGAATAATATTTGGACTTTGGAAATTACATAGGCAATATATATACTTGCGTGTAAATATGTTCATACATGGTAAACGATGTGCTTTATATATATTCCCAATAATTTTAATTATAAATTTTAGCATTTAAATTAGTTTAATAATTAAACATGATGATTGTATATATGTATAATATATCTTGGTTGTACATATATGTTACATGGTGATAATATATATGGATTGTGTATATATATTATTTGATGAGTGTTTATATATATATATATATATATATATATATATATATATATATATATATATATATATATATATATATATATTTTTTTGAAATATATATATATATATAAAAATATATATATATATATATATATATATATATATATATATTTCAATATATATATATATATATATATATATATTCAAATCCTTCGGCTCTAGTCTGGCGTCCAAATGCCACTGCTGTGTAGATCCCCAAACAGAATCCGCAGATCACGTCCTTCGTTCTGGCGAATCTGCCTCCGGCATTTGGACGCAACTCCAATACAGGTGTAAAATGGTCCCCATAGCCGGGGGCATCAACGATCTGTTAGCCAGCTGGAACAAGTCTCACGGGCACCAGATCGTCGCTGCCGCCGCTTTTTGGGTTTTATTGAAAAACAGAAACAAATACAGATTCGAGGGCCGTCAGCTCCCGCCTCCTTTATTGTACAGAGAGGTTGTTCGACAAATCTTCAAAAGAAAGAGGCTGTGCACTCACACATCGAACCAGTTTGGGCCGCCCTGGACTGACCTGATCGCCTTTTGTAACTTGCTGCCTCGTTGGTCCCAGGCGGCCGAGGGGACGGGGCTACTTTTCCTAGGGGGCTAGCTTTGGCCGCCTATCTTTCTGATGCTCGATCCTGCGACCATTTTGTGGGCAACCCTTTGAATTTCTATCTTTGTTTAGGGCCGTGCGCTGCGTGCGGCGCACCTCTTGTATTGGCTTCGACATTTTGCGCCTGTCATTCAATAAAGTTCTGGTTCTGGTAAATATATATAAATATATATATATATATATATATATATATATATATATATATATTATATATATATATATATATATATATATATATATATATATATATATATAAACTCTGGTATAAAAGAAAAGAAATAGATATAAAAATATACAAAAGAAATATTGTAGATAATATTTATATTATCTTTAGATTTTAGTTGGAATTATTTATTAGGTTTTACCTTGTTAGTAAGGATAATAGGTGATAATAGGAATATAGATATATCTATATAAGAAATGAAATAAGAATAAATCAATGACTAGCAAAACCCAGCCCAACTAACCCCGGGCCAAGCCAGCCCAGCCTGCCCATAATCCACCCGCGGGCCAACCTAATAGCAGGCCACAACGGGGGCCTACCTCCCGAACAGCTCTCCACAGAGCCTAACCCGATATGCACCGCTCGGTTTACAAACCGCTGTGCATAAATGCATACGAACGAGACTTCACGAACAACAAAACCCTAACCAACATCCGCCCAGCCCCCATCTTGTGCGCGCCACACCGCCGCCTGCACGCGCACGCACCGCGCACGGCCACCGGCCGGCCAGCACCGTGTGCGGTGGCCGACAGCGGACAGAACATGGGAAGTAACAAAATAGCAGCTGTGCGCGAGGTAACTCTCTTCCTCGACTAGTTTCTTCGCATTTACTCGACCGATTTTGATCTCATAAAACCCTGAGGAGAGTCCAAATGACCCACTTTACGACCCATCCAATAGTTCCTCGAGGCATCGACCCATCAAGTCAAAAATTCAACTCGAAAAACCTAAAAACATATCGTTTCCTGACGACTGAAAGCATCCCAAACCCCCACGTTTGGAGAGGAATTCTGATCAATCTAGCAACAGTCTTTGGGAAACTTTTGAACAGAAATTCTAGACCCCATATAGCTCTTTCATCTCCTTCTGGTGGTTTAATTTTTTTATGCATTGTATGCAATTATTTTCGAATCCAAAGTTTTCGAAAAATATGTTTTTAATTAATAAAAATTCTAGAAATCTCGCCGATATGACGTACGTCCCGTCAAACCGGGCGACTTAGTCGTGCACTGTAAGCATCGAAAGGCGTGTACGGATATTGCGGACGTGTGGGATTCGAATTGGTCGCGTGTGCACGACGAATTTGATGTGTATCCGTCGAAATTCACTATATCGGCCTCTTTACAAATTTCTCAATTACTTTGTGCACGTTCGTCAGATCGAGACGAAACTTGCGCCAATAGGACCGTATCATTTTTCTGGTCATGTATGCCAAGATTGGTCCGATTCTGAGACAATTGATCGGATCGCCGTTTCGCGGGCCCCACGATCCGATTCAACGGGTGATTTTGTGCACGGCCCACCGGAACCCACAATTGGACATACCGTTGGGTTTGTATCATCAAAATAGATCCGTAGACATATAGTTTGACGACTTTAGAAACTATTGACTCTAGCACGCTTTTTGGTGCAAAGCGGGTCCAACGGCTGATATTATTTTTGCCCAAAATTATCGTTTTGCCCCTGTGTCCAGAATTGGACTTATGGATAGGCAATAGTAGCTAATTTGACTATTCTAAGACTGTTGGCATTGTCTGTTTCAGCTTTCGGAGACAATTGTGAGATCTGGACTTTATGGCTTAGCAATTGACTATATTTTGTTGGATCAGCGTATAACCTCCAGTCAAGTATACCTTGCCTCCCTCTACAGTTTATTTTACATGTATATTTCTATTATTATATAGTTTTACTGGTTTATTATTGACATGTGATTTATACATCGTGCATGCTAGTATTTATAGTTCTTGTTCATAATTAATTTTTTAGTTCATATTGGATTGGTTCTCTCGTGTATCGTGATTTGGGTCGTATCGTGTCATCACTTGTACTTGGATTGAGTCACATCGTATCATAGGATAAATAAGTCATAACAGAACTGTTGTACCTTGATTTCTTGAAGCTAACCTGCGAGTCCACACCAGGGGCGAGGGTTAATAGTTATCTGAAGCTAACCTGCGAGTCCACGCCAGGGAGGAGGGTTAGTAGTTAAGCTAACCTGCGAGTCCACATTAGGGGCAAAGATTAGTAGTTATTTGTTCCACACCTGCGAGTCCACACTAGAGACGAGGGTGATGCTAGCCTGCGAGTCTACACTAGGGACGAGGGTTAGTAGTATATGGTTCACACCTGCGAGTCCACACTAGGGGCGAGGGTGATGCTAACCTGCGAGCCCACACTAGGGGCAAGAGTTAGTAGTTGAAGCTAACATACGAGCCCACACTAGGGGAGAGGGTTAGTAGTTGT
This sequence comes from Iris pallida, assembly GCA_029216955.1. Lineage (NCBI taxonomy): Eukaryota > Viridiplantae > Streptophyta > Magnoliopsida > Asparagales > Iridaceae > Iris > Iris pallida. The sequence goes on along the minus strand of JANAVB010009596.1, from coordinate 36,337,066 downwards.
TCAAACCTGCGAGTCAACACTAGGGGCGAGGGTTTGAATATTCGATTGGTTATCCGTTGACATCGTGATATCGTGTTCTCTTGTTCTTCTCCATCAGTTCGTTTATGCGTAGTGGTTCTTCTAGTCATGTATAGTCGTGTTTCGTGTTGATTGGTCTTTTCCCATTTATTTCCTGTATTTTCTTTATTGCATGATAAACTGCTAGATAGGCATATTTTTATGTATCTTGCTATGTCCCCTAAGGACCTGATGATCTCTTCAGGTTTAGTGATTGCATGGAGTTAGCTAGTAGTTCTGGATGGCGGATGTGATGATACGCTTGCGGGTTTCAGGTATCGTTGTTACATTTATTATCCGCTCGTGCTTTCATACCTTATCATGAGATATCATGTTTATTGATTCAGTTTTAGACTTTTGTTACTACTCTTTAGAGTCTTATCGGACATATATGCTAGTGGGCTGCAGACCACGACACATACTTCTTCATTCTTATTTTATATGATTCTTGTGGATTGAGATATAGTTTAGATTAGACATGATACCCTATTCTGGATAGCTTATAAGTATTCGAGTCGGGCAGGAGTCCGCTCGATATGTAGCTGGCTTATTCGCGAGCTCGTGCCCGAAAAGCGGGTGCGGGTCGTGACAAGTTTTTTTGGTGGCCCATACAGGTCAGAGCATATCGTATCGGTTACGTAACTGTATTGATACGAGCCTGCGACTATGACTAAACCTTAGAAATCTCAATCCACACTGCCTTGAAAATTCTCCTAGAAATTCTCTACGTCCTTGAAAACTCCATATTTGCTCTCGATTATACTTCCTTGCTTCCCGTACCATTGATTCTCGTCCCTCTTTATTTTGAGGGAACGAACGATCGTGCTGTCTAGAATTTATCAAAAATTCTTAAATTATAGTATAATATTGCTTGATTATTTAAATTTTTGGTTGTTTGATAGATATGGGGGATTAAAGATACCATATGTCATATATATCCTTGGTAGAATTATTAGCCACTAGTTAGAAGGTTATAATATTTTAGTGACCATGTTTTGAGGAGTATTGTGACCAAAGGTGGGTAGAAGTCCTCAAGTATTCGGGGTTATAAAATGACTAGAGAAGGTCATAAAATATTTTTGGAGAAATTAAATTTGAGGAGATTAAGGTAATAGTAGACTTTGATTTTTAAGGAATAGTTATGAATTAGAAGTTCGAGGACGAGATTATTTTTAAGGTAGGTAGATTTGTAGCTCCCCTTCCCGAAATTTTGAAATATTTTTTTTATTTTATTTATTTGATTTAAATGGTGATTTTTAGAATTTTGTAAATAATTATAAGTTAATTATTACGGTAGATAACTTTAGCCATGGTTGAGTTTTGGAGTACAAGACGATTAGGAGTCATGGCATGGATAGTGCAGTAGCGTGCTTTGACTAGTGTTTAGCCATGGTAGGAGAATGCCAAGCCATAGGAGTGTCCTAACTAGGAAAACCAGGCCAAGTTGTGACTTAACCCTTACCGAAGATTTATTTATTTATTATATTATTGAGTTTTAGGGAACCCGTTGTACCGAACTAGTCCAGATTGGACCCAAACCAAGTCCAAGCCCACGTAGTCGGGTAGTATGTTCAGAGACGACCATATAGATGTATGTTGAGTCGGCACATAATTTAGTGAATTAGAAAGCATTTTGGAAATGCTTGTTATATATGTATATTTTATATCATAAACATTCTTTCTATTAGGTTACTATTCTTGTAAATATGATAATATTCCTGTAGAATAATATTTGGACTTTGGCAATTACATAGGCAATATATATACTTGCGTGTAAATATGTTCATAAATGGTAAACGATGTGCTTTATATATATTCCCAATAATTTTAATTATAAATTTTAGCATTTAAATTAGCTTAATAATTAAACATGATGATTGTATATATGTATAATATATCTTGATTGTACATATATGTTACATGGTGATAATATATATGGATTGTGTATATATATTATTTGATAAGTGTATATATGTAGTAGTATACATGTATGTATACGTATATATACGTGAGCGAATATATATATATATATATATATATATATATATATATATATATATATATATATATATATAGCTGGGCGCTTGTAGCTCAAGTGGCTAGGCGCACCGGCACTTGGGGCATCGGACGGAGTTCGAGCCCCCATGGGGGCGGCTTGGTGGTTCGCCCATGGCCCCGGGCCAAGCGGTGGCTGGGTGTCTTTGACACGGCCGTATATATATATATATATATATATATATATATATATATATATATATATATATATATATATATATATATATATATATACATATATATATATATATATATATATATATATACATATATATATATATATATATATATATATATTATATATTATATATTATATATTATATATATATATATATATATATATATATATATATATATATATATATATATATATGAAAAAAAAATATGTAAATATGTATATATTATAAACTCTGGTATAAAAGAAAAGAAATAGATATAAAATATACAAAAGAAATATTGTAGATAATATTTTATATTATCTTTTGATTTTAGTTGGAATTATTTATTAGGTTTTACCTTATTAGTAAGGATAATAGGTGATAATAGGAATATAGATATATCTATATAAGAAATGAAATAAGAATAAATCAATGACTAGCAAAACCCAACCCAACTAACCCCGGGCCAAGCCAGCCCGGCCTGCCCACAATCCACCCGTAGGCCAACCCAATAGCAAGCCACAACGGGGTCCTACCCCCCGAACAGCTCCCCACAGAGCCTAGCCCGATATGCACCGCTCGGTTTACAAACCGTTGTGCATAAATGCATACGAACGAGACTTCACGAACAACAAAACCCTAACCAACATCCGGCCAGCCCCCATCTTGTGCGTGTCACACCGCCGCCTGCACGCGCACGCGCCATACACGGACACCGGCTGGCCAGCGTCGCGCGCGGTGGCCGACAGCGGACAGAACATGGGAAGTAATAGAACAGCAGCTGTGCGCGAGGTAACTATGTTCCTCGGCTAGTTTCTTCACATTTACTCGACCGATTTTGATCTGGTAAAACCCTGAGGAGAGTCCACATGACCCTCTTTATGACCCATCCAATAGTTCCTCGAGGCATCGACCCATCGAGTCGAAAATCCAACTCGAAAAACTCAAAAACATATCGTTTCCTGACGACTGAAAGCATCCCAAACCCCCATGTTTGGAGAGGAATTCTGATCAATCTAGCAACAGTCTTTGGAAAACTTCTGAACAAAAATTCTAGACCCCATATAGCTCTTCCATCTCCTTCTGGTGGTTTAATTTTTTTATGCACTGTATGCAATTATTTACGAATCCAAAGTTTTCGAAAAATATGTTTTTAATTAATAGAAATTCTAGAAATCTCGCCGATACGACGTCCGTCCCGCCAAATCGGGCGACGTGGTCGCGCACCGTAAGCATCGAAAAGCACGTACGGATATTTTGGACGTGTGGGCATTGACGGAATTCGAATTGGTCGCGTGTGCGCGACGAATTGATGCGTATCCGTCGAAATTCACCGTATCGGCCTCTTTGCAAATTTCTCAGTTACTTTGTACACGTTCGTCAGATCGAGACGAAACTTGCGCCAACAGGACCGTATCATTTTTTTGGTCCTGTATGCCAAGTTTGGTCCGATTCTGAGACAGTTGATCGGATCGCCGTTTTGCGGGCCCCACGATCCGATTCAATGGGTGATTTTGTGCACGGCCCACCGGAACCCACAATTGGACATACCGTTGGGTTCGTATCATCAAAACGAATTCGTAGACAAGTTGTTTGATGACTTTAGAGACCATTGACTCTGGCACGCTTTTCGGTGCTAAGCGGGTCCAACGACGGACATTATTTTTGCCCAAAATTATCGTTTTGTCCTTGTGTCCAGAATTGGACTTAAGAATAGGCAATCGTTGCTAATTTGACTATTCTGAGACTGTTGGCATTGTCTGTTTCAGCTTTCGGAGACAGTTGTGAGATCTGGACTTTACGGCTTAGTAGTTGACTATATTTTGTTAGATCAGCGTGCAACCTCCAGGTAAGTATACCTTGCCTCCCTCTACAGTTTATTTTACATGCATATTTCTATTATTATATAGTTTAACTGGTTTATTATTGATATGTGATTTGTACATCGTGCATGCTAGTATTTATAGTTCTTGTTCATAATTAATTTTGCAGTTCATATTGGATTGGTTCTCTCGTGTATTGTGATTTGGGTCGTGTCGTATCATCACATGTACTTGGATTGAGTCGCATTGTGTCATAGGATGAATAAGCAATAACGAAACTGTTGTACCTTGATTTCTTGAAGCTAACCTGCGAGTCCACACCAGGGGCGAGGGTTAGTAGTTATCTGAAGCTAACCTGCGAGTCCACTCCAGGGGCGAGGGTTAGTAGTTAAGCTAACCTGCGAGTCCACATTAGGGGCGAGGGTTAGTAGTTATCTGTTTCATACCTGCGAGCCCACACTAGGGACGAGGGTGATGCTAGCCTGTGAGTCCATACTTGGGACGAGGGTTTGTAGTATATGGTTCACACCTGCGAGTCCACACTAGGGGCGAGGGTGATGCTAACCTGCGAGCCCACACTAGGGGCGAGGGTTAGTAGTTGAAGCTAACCTGCGAGCCCACACTAGGGGCGAGGGTTAGTAGTTGTTCAAACCTGCGAGTCCACACTAGGGGCGAGGGTTTGAGTATTCGATTGGTTACCCGTTGACATCGTGATATCGTGTTCTCTTGTTCTTCTCCATCAGTTCGTTTATGTGTAGTGGTTCTTCCAATCGTGTATAGTCGTGTTTCGTGTTGATTGGTCTTTTTCCGGTTATTTCCTGTATTTTTTTATTGCATAATAAACTGCTAGATAGGCATGTTTTTATGTATCTTGCTATGTCCCCTGAGGACCTGATGATCTCTTCAGGTTTAGTGATTGCATGGAGTTAGCTAGTAGTTTTGGATGGCGGATGTGATGATACGCTTGCGGGTTTCAGGTATCGTTGTTACATTTATTATCCGCTCGTGCTTTCATACCTTATCATGAGATATCATGTTTATTGATTCAGTTTTAGACTCTTATTACTATTCTTTAGAGTCTTATCGGACATATATGCTAGTGGCTGCAGACCACGACCCATACTTCTTTATTATTGTTTTACATGATTCTTGTGGATTGAGATATAGTTTAGATTAGACATGATACCCTATTCTAGACAGCTTATAAGTATTCGAGTCGGGCTGGAGTCCGCTAGATACGTAGCTGGCTTGTTCGCGAGCCCGTGCCCGAAAAGCGGGTGCGGGTCGTGACAGGACTCCTCTTGGACTTGAGCTCCAAGTCATCCTCTCCTGCCATGGCTCCTGCCAATATCTACTCAAAGGTAGCATCTCTGTCACTCTTGGTCAAGGACTTGACTTCCTTGATCAAGCCCTTCCTGAACCTCCTAGCCTTCGCTGTCTCACTAAGGCCCTCAACGAATCTGCCCAGGCGGCAGAATTCTCCAACATACTCCTCTACAGTCCGGTTCCCTTGAACCAGGTTCTCGAAGTGCGTCTCTAAGGCGCCAAGTGCTGTATCGGAGAAGAACTCCTTGAAAACCTTTTTGAAAGCCTCCCAAGTCTGCCCCTCTATGCCAACTTTGGGGTCGGTCCGGTACCATGTACGGGCAAGGTCCTGTATCTGGCTGCCCGTTGCCTCTATCTGGGGCCGGGTTGGTATCTCTGCAAGACAGAAGATCTCCTCTATGTGATCGATCCAGTCGTCCGCATGAAGGATACCCTCCGTACCTTTGAAGTCTCGCGGACGCATCTTCTAGAATTCCTGAATGCCCGGCGTCTTCGGCTGGTATGGTTGAATCTGTCCTTCCTGTGGCTGGGCTGTCACCTTCTCCACTACTACTATGGCTAGCTGATGGGCATTGTCAATGCCATTCCTCATATCTTCTGACTGACACTGCTGAGCCTCCATCATCTGCTGCATGAAGGCGAAGAACTGCACCATATCAACTGTCTCCTGAGGCGACGGCGGTAGCATCCCCTGAATCCTCGAGGTAGTCCAAGGAACCGATGGAGGAGCATCCCCAAAAGATGTAGACGTTCCCACCTGAGCAGGAACGAGAGGTGCTGCTGTCCTAGGGTCCTGCTGAGTCGGGCAGGAAGTGGTAGACCTCTCAGTGGTATCCCTTAGGCCAGAGCGATGCGATCGTATCTCCACCATCCTGAAGACAGATCAAACAAGAATCAATTACTGAGAAAGAAGCGATATAATCAAAGGAGGACAGTTTATTTCAAAGAAGGCAATTATCAGCAAGAATGTGTAGATGGCACGAATTAGATCAGAATTTTTCCTAACTGTGATTGAGTACCTCTTCGCTGATGCCTATTTCTTAGTTCCTATCGCAGGCTCGTTAGCAGTACAACTAAATCACTGTACTACCACGATATCGTACTAATGTGACTCTCAACCTGCATGGGCCACCACTAAAAACGTGTAACAACCCGCACCCAGTGTAAGGGTACGAATGCGTAACAACGCCCAGCCTATGTAGTGCCCCGCTCCGCGAAGGAACTAGATAGACAGAAAGATCGGATTGTTGGCCCTGCAACAGAAGACAATTGATCTGGGTGAATGGACGAAGTCTCATTTGCTGATTCGCTTACGCCTAATAAGAATCTGAGTTTTTGATTGAATGCTTTTGTTAATAACAAGATGGTAAATCATCGAGTATGCTTTAAGAGAATTCACATGTTGCCTTGCTAAGAAATGAATGTTGCCTTCATAAAGAGAACCTTGTCATGCTAATAGTGAGACGGTAACCAGTATGTATGCTTATAAGAGATTTCACATATTGCTATGCTAAGAACAAGAAAAGAAATAATCTACATGGTAATAAGAAGACTTGTTGCCTGCTAATAAGAAATGATATGATGTTTATCATGCTTGATAGGATAAGAGAAGACAAATGAGTCAAATTGAATGCTTGATCATTGCTTGTTGCTAAGTATGCTTGAGATTTGTAGACATGTACAGACGTACTTGTAAATGTTGACATGATTAAAAGAAAGGCAAGAAATAAATGTGTCATACATCTTCAAAGGCATGAAAAGAACATGTCGTACATCTGATCACAAATCTGCCTCATCTGATAGAACTACTAGAGCATGCATATGGTCTCGAACAACTCGTGCACGAGTAAAATTTGTCTCTCGGGTGGAATCTGGGGGCGCCTGGACCACTCGGCCTAGGAGAGATTAAGAGCACCCTGGGGTAAAAGAGATCCCATGTTAAAAGGGTAGCCGATATCTGAGTCCTTAGCGACGAGCTGAACCGGAGAGACACAGCGGCTAATTATGGGATTTCCTATGGACCATCATATAGATAGGTGTTGGTTGGTGCAGAGCTGAACCGAAGAGTCACAGCTGCCAATCGAGTCTACATGTGTCAAGAATGTTTGCTAAAATCTAACAATGTAGAGACGAACAGAGAACAATGTTGGTATTATCATATTTATGCTAATCCTTGTCTTGTGCAGGGATGGACCATCAGCTATGGTAATAATCACTTAAAAGTGATACATATGTATTGCTTGAGTTGCTATATGATTTGCTTGTAGAGATTAATTCGTTACAAAGAAATGCTATGTCTCCTTTAAAGAAAAGATATGATATCATGCTTATAATTGTCCCTAAGAGTTACTTGAACAGTGAAATGATTATGCTCATGAAACACGCTGCGTACTACACATGAAATGAATAGACATCGTGCTTTAATTGAACAGTCCCTTGTATGCTTGAAATGAAATGAAATGAACTGTGGCTTTTCAAAGATGTTTTCAAAAGAGATGTAAACTGACTCTGTATGCATGAAATGAACATAGGTAAAAAGTAGCAAGATCACATCACAAGAAATATTTTCTCACTAAATAAATAGTGATCGTTTTAGACAAATGTACCTCTTTATTCACAATCACCAGTATACTGATATACTGACCCACCATCAGTCTGCATGCAGGTGCAACATGCATCGAGAAGGATAATCCGAAGCGATAGCCCGAGCCTCATCCTCAGGAGCCAGAAATCAGAAGAGATGCCAAAAGATGACATCTGTTACAAGAGTTGATTTTGTATATAAAGGAATGTAATGTATGGAAACGGGATCATTGTAATCTGTAAAGTTCTGAGAGAATGTAACATTGTATCAGAGAGAATCGAGAGCTTGTAATTTGTTCAAATGAAATCAATAAAGGGAATTGTTTCTTGTTACCATTGTGTTCAATGCATGTATTCTGAAATTTGTTTGCTGCTGCTTTAATTATCTGTAATATGTTCCGCTGCGTACTGTCAACCTTGTCTTGCTTCAGGTCTTGGCCTTGTGCAAGTGCAACTTAGGCTTGCACAACATCACGCCTTAGAGAGGACGAAAGGACTCTGCGGGATCGGGACGTGACAAAGTGGTATCAGAAACACGATCCTCTGGCCAATTGTTGATTCGATTGAATTCGAAGATGTTTCCCTGATCAAAATTTTCTTGCCTGCTTGATATCATCAATGAGATGAACGTTCCATACAATAAGTCCGCAAATATTTTTATGATGCCGACATATGTTTTATCGATTTAATGGATTGAGATTGAAATGCTTTATTGAATAAGAGTTTTGACATGATATGAATTGAGAGTTTTATCGATTGATGATGGCGAAGGATGAGGACTATCGCTGCTATGGATATCGTAAGTTTCTCCTTAAGTTTCGAGGACAAAACTTTTTCTCGGTGGATAATTATGTAGTGTCCCGCTCCGCGAAGGCACTAGATAGACAGAAAGATCAGATTGCTGACCCTGGAACAGAAGATGATTGATCTGGATGAGTGGACGAAGTCTCATTTGCTGATTCGCTTACGCCTAATAAGAATCTGAGTTTTTGATTGAATGCTTTTGTCAATAACAAGATGGTAAATCGTCGAGTATACTTTAAGAGAATTCGCATGTTGCCTTGCTAAGAAATGAATGTTGCCTTCATCAAGAGAATCTTGTCATGATAATAATGAGACGGTAACCAGTATGTATGCTTATAAGAGATTTCACATGTTGCTATGCTAAGAACAAGAAAAGAAATAATCTGCATGCTAATAAGAAGACATGTTGCCTTCTAATAAGAAAAGATATGATATTTGTCATGCTTGATAGGATAAGAGAAGACAAATGAATCGAATTGAATGCTTGATCATTGCTTGTTGCTAAGTATGCTTGAGATTTGTAGACATGTACAGACGTACTTGTACATGTTGACATGATTAAAAGAAAGGTACGAAATAAACGTGTCGTACATCTACAAAGGCATGAAAAGAACATGATGTACATTTGATCACAAATCTGTCTCATCTGATAGAACTGCTAGAGCATGCTTATGGTCTCGGACTAGTGCACGAGTAAAATTTGTCTCTCGGGTGGAATCTGGAGGCGCCTGGACCACTCGGCCTAGGAGAGATTAAAAGCACCCTGGGGTTAAAGAGACCCCGTGTTAAAAGGTAGCCGATATCTGAGTCCTTAGCGACGAGCTGAACCGAAGAGTCACAGCGGCTGATCATAGGATTTCCCATGGACCATCATATAGATAGGTGTTGGTTGGTGCAGAGCTGAACCGGAGAGTCACAGCTGCCAATCGAGTCTGCATGTGTCAAGAATGTTTGCTAAAATCTAACAATGTAGAGACGAACAGAGAACAATATTGGTATTATCATGTTTATGCTAATCCTTGTCTTGTACAGGGATGGACCATCGGCTATGGTAATAATCACTTAAAAGTGATACATATGTATTGCTTGAGTTGCTATATGAATTGCATGAAGAGATTAATCCGTTACAAAGAAGTGCTATGTCTCCTTTAAAAAAAGATATGATATCATGCTTATAATTGTCCTTAAGAGTTACTTGAACAGTGAAATGATTATGCTTATGAAACACGCTACGTACTGCACATGAAATGAATAGACATCGTGCTTTAATTGAACAGTCCCTTGTATGCTTGAAATAAAATAAAATGAACTGTGGCTTTTCAAAGATGTTTTCAAGAGAGATGTAAACTGACTTTGTATACATAAAATGAACATAGGTAAAAAGTAGCAAGATCACATCACAAGAAATATTTTCTCACCAAATAAACAGTGATCGTTTCAGACAAATGTAGCTATTTGTTCACAATCACCAGTATGCTGAAATACTGACCCACCATCAGTCTACATGCAGGTGCAATATGCATCGAGATGGATAGTCCGAAGCGATAGCCTGAGCCTCATCCTCAGGAGCCAAAAATCAGAAGAGATGCCAAGAGATGACATTTGTTACAAGAGTTGGTTTTGTATATAAAGGGATGTAATGTATGGAAACGGGATCATTATAATCTGTAAAGTTCTGAGAGAATGTAACATTGTATTAGAGAGAATCGAGAGCTTGTAATCTATTCAAATAAAATCAATAAAGAGAATTATTTCTTGTTACCATTGTATTCAATGCATGTATTCTGAAATTTGTCTGCTGCTGCTTTAATTATCTGCAATATGTTCCGCTGCGTACTGTCAACCTTGTCTATCTTGTCTTGCTTCAGGTCTTGGCCTTGTGCAAGCGCAACTTAGGCTTGCACGGCATCACGCCTTAGCAAGGACGAAAGGACTCTACGGGATCGGGGCGTGACAGCCTATACCGCAAAATCGACGGTAGAACGCTGTTCTAGGTCACTATCTAAACCAACTCATACAATTATATAATATACTTGTCTTAAATCTCAACTCCGAACGAAGGACAAGTATAGAAATAATATAACTCAATCACAGTCTAAGCACGATAGGATAACACAGAATTCTATAACTAAAAGAAAATAAATAAAAACTACTAAATTATAGTATCTCAAAACAACTAAAAATAAGTTAACTCTCAAATTATTACAACTCAAGTTCTAGTAAATAAATATAAACAGTCTACTAAACTAGTCTCCCGATCACTCCTGAGAGTCGGGGCCAAAGGTAGCTAATCCCTCTCCAGATCCATAGTGAGTATGGCATGTATCTTCAGGGCTAACATCTATAATATTTTCAACAGGTCCAGTCAAGATAGGAACGAATACATCTTATCAAGCAAATCCAAGTAAATGACAAAGACTATAAAACAATTATAGACAGTTATATTGATGAAGCATGAAAGTTCAAGACAGTTTAAGATGTAAAACAATAATTAAAAAAAGAAAGTAAAAGCTGTGAAACAGAATATCATGTCAATAAAGACTGTAAATAAAAGCTAGCTGAACTAGAATAATATGATATGAGTCCAGTGGTACAATATATGTCAAGTGTGATTCTAATCAATGATTCAAGTAGGGAGATTCTTTAACGGTTCTTGTGATGATTCCAGTAAGATTTTTGTGGTGATTCTAGTAAAGATTTTTGACAATACTCACAATGTGTTTTAAAATACTGAGATCGACATATAAACGGCTAGGGGTAATCCGACACATCACACACTGGCCAAGTGTGGGATGACTATCGTTCTTGTATAATTTACAGGGAGGTGGTTCGAGTATTTAGGAATATTTAGATGTCTACTCAAGTATTTCTCCGCCCGACAAATATGAGTGAATCTATAATACGACACGTAAATCGAGAACAAATTTAGCCAGAACGTAAAGGTACTTGTAGGTGATTCTTGTAGTGGTTCTTGTAATAGAGGCTAGACAAGTGAGGTATGTGTGCCGTATACATAAATTCCAGAAATATCAATCAGTGTTTGTAACCGAGAATCAAATAGAACTGACTAAAATTAAAATATAGAAATTGACATGTAAATAAAAGAACTATCAAAGAATGTACACGCCTGGTATTATGACTGCCTGATGAGAATGAGTCCAAACTGGAGTCACAAAGTCCTATTTAGAACAACCATAGGTTACAAAGTGTCTAATATGAAATAAGAATAGCCTATAATGCCTTCTAAATGATTCTAGGTCCTTCTAGGTCAAAGTCAACCCTTGGACAACTCTGGTCAACTTTGGTCAACCCTGGTCAAACCTGGTCAACTATAAGTCAACTAGTCCATCTACCAATTTTTAGGTCAAACACAAGTTATCAAGTCTTTCTAAGTCCGTTTGAGTCGATTTGGATCAAGTTTAACCCAAAGTTGACTTTTGTCAACTTGGTCAACTTGCTAGTCAACTCGGCTAATTTAGGCTAATTGGGTCAATCCTAAACTGACTCCTTAATCCATAGGTTACACCCAATGGCAAACACATATATATACTTATATATCCATTCATTCAACACAATATATATATATATATATATATATATATATATATATATATATATATATATATATATATATATATATATATATATATATATAATGTAGATATACCTGTATATACATACATATATACATAGGATTATAATAAAATTGGAAAGAGAGTGTGTGTTGGCTGCTGTTTAGGTTCAAAATCTGAGAATAACACACAAAATCTTTCCACTCTTCATATATATATATATATATATATATATATATATATATATATAGTATAACTATATATGTATATATAGGAAAACTATATACATAGACATGTATATATATATGGATACACCCAAGTATATGTATAAAACCAAAATCAATCAACTAACCAACTATAAACTCAGAATTGAAATCGATATGCACATTATATATCCAACACACACACACACACACACACACATATATATATATATATACAACCTTATATATATAACCTTATATGTATATATCTATACATAGAGATATAAAGAGCTATATATATAACATATGATAGTATCACTTGAAAGTATAAATAGAGGTTAATACCAACAACTCCAGAATCTAATTAGCATAATATAAACTCAAAAATTCTAAGTTTAATTCTCAGAAAATCAATTATAACAAATCAATTCAAAAATATATAAACCGATACCCAAAAATCCAACTCAAAGTCCAAAATGCACAATACTCAACTAGAACCCGTAAAACTTGGCAAACACGAAGGTGTATACATGTGTGAGGTGCTCGGGTACTCACAGGATTGAACCCGTGTCCGCATCGTGTCCATGGAGTGCGTATCGGAGAAAACCGGATACGCGTGCATTGACTAGTGTACGTGCACGTGCATTTTCGCTTGATTAAATGCCACACGCAACACGAGAAGCCTCGTGCTCGTGCACACAGCTAGGTGGGGTCCTGGTCTTGATCGAGTATACACTGACATGACACCACGTTGCGTTCCTGCGACACAGGACATGCGAACCCGTATGGCTGTGCACGCGCGTGCGTACGGCCTCGTGGGCTCGTATCGAGCCCCGTGGCTCACGATTCGAGCCACGTCGTGTCTCGAGATCGGGTCCCTGGGTAGCCTAGGTCTAGGACTTCGTGCTTCTGCTCCTGGAATAGGTCCTTGTCGCGTCGTGTTCGCGTACGAAGGCCGTATCAGCGACACTTTTCAGCCGCATGCACAGTACGGGCTGACCCGTACGCGTTGGATTTCTCTGTGCACGCTTCACGAAATATCGTAAAATTTTAGGAGCATATGGGCAAAGGTTTCCCCACGTGTTTATGAAATTTTACGCAAAACGGAGTCCTATGTGTCGAGTTATGACACTCGGACAGCAGGGCATGCACGAGACCGTGCACAGGCTTCGTGCACGCATGTCCGTGTCCTATTCAGACACTGAAATCATGTCGAATCAAGATCCGTCTTCACGAAAGTTATTTCAAATAATAACAGCAAGAAATTTATGAAAGCAGAATCAAAAAATACCAACTTTCAGTTCTATGTGGCATTTCGTCGAACACGTGTTCCAATGGACCGACACTTGTCCGATACAGCTATCAAACGAAGACAAAAACCTACCAAACTTCATGCGCAAGTCCGGGGTACCTATATGGATGCATCTACGAAGAAAAATTGGAAATAACAAGTGTTTAGTGGGGTTTACCTATTGAGAGTCAAAATCTCAATGTACGTGCCTCCAAACACGTCGATGCCGATTTCCTCTGGTCAAACGCCTCCGATCCCTCGCTAGAAAGTCTCCAGCGGGTTCTTCTCCTCCCAAGGATCGCAATGCACTTAGTTTGGAAGGATTTGGGTGAGAAACGAGAAAATGGGACCTTTGGAGGAGAAGGAAAAAATAGTGTTTGTGAACTTGTGAAGGCTACTAGGTTTAAACACAATAAAAAAGGGAGGCTACTGTTTATGGCCGGCTAGGGGGTATGGGGATTAGGTTTACAGTTTGGTCATGGGCCAAGCACTCCTTGAGTTGGTTTAAAGGCCCATTGACAAAAAGGCTAAAAGGCTATGCGTAAAATGTCTTTAAAATGATTTAAATGTTTCCTAAAATGGACAATAGCTCTAAATTAAAATCTAAAAAGTCAAAATAATTCTAATTATATGGCTAGTCTTCTAATCAAGGTTGACTAAGCTATACCACCTTCTACAACCAAAAACACCAATCAAATTAACTAATAAAATAATAAAAATTTAAAAATATCACAAAATCTAAAATACACCAATTTAGAAAAGTGGTGGTTACAAATCTACCCCCCTTAGAAAAATTTTGTCCTCGAAATTTAAGATGGTTGCACTTCTTCTAGGTTAAACCCCCGACAATCAAGGTCAAAAAAATTATATCTAAAACATGCAAAACATGGTCCTACTGGTCGTAGTTCACAGTCTCGAACAGGGTTACTATACTATCTAGCACATCACAAGAATATCCTGACAGGTACTAATGAAATCACACAACAAGAGGGAGGAAGAAGAATAGGAAAGATAGACCTGCTAACCCATCACCTGCAGCATCGGTCTCCTCGACCCTCAGTGCAAAAGCTCCATCCCTCAGGTGCTGGGTATGGTGTTGTGCTACAGGTGGCCTAGCTCCCTCTCTCTGATCCTGTGCTCCACCAAATGGAGTTTTCGAGGGGCAATCCTTTATCTGGAGAGCGTCGGATCCACAAAATAGGCAAATCTTCAACCTCCTCCTACAAGACTCCCAAATGTGTCCCAGCTTCTTGCAGTAGGCACAACTCTGCATCCTCTGATCCTGACCTTGAGGCTGATGCTATCCTTGCTGAACCCGAGCTGGTGCCTGCATCTGTTGAGGCTGGTACACTATCTTCTGCACACAGGGATGCTTTCCACTCCCATTGGCCCCTCCTGAATCTTTCCGACTCCTCTTGGACTTGAGCTCCAGGTCATCATCTCCTGCCATGGCTTCTGCCAATATCTACTCAAATGTAGCATCTCTGTCACTCTTGGTCAAGGACTTGACTTCCTTGATCAAGCCCTTCCTGAACCTCCTAGCCTTCGTTGTCTCGCTAAGGCCCTCAACGAATCTGCCCAGGCGGCAGAATTCTCCGACATACTCCTCTACAGTCTGGTTCCCTTGAACCAGGTTCTCGAACTGCGTCTCTAATATGCCAAGTGTTGTATCGGAGAAGAACTTCTCCTTGAAAATCTTTTTGAAAGCCTCCCAAGTCTGCCCCTCTGTACCAACTCTAAGGTCGGTCTGGTACCATGTACGGGTAAGGTCCTGCATCTGGCTGCCCGCTGCCTCTATCTGGAGCCGGGCTGGTATCTCTGCAAGGCGAAAGATTTCCTCTATGTGTCGATCCAGTCGTCCTCATAAAGGATACCCTCCGTACCCTTGAAGTCTCGCGGACGCATCTTTTAGAATTCCTTAATGCCCGGTGTCTTCGGCTGGTATGGCTGAATCTGTCCTCCCTCCGGCTGGGCAGTCACCTTCTCCACTGCTACCATGGCTAGCTGATGGGCATTGTCAATGCCCTTCCTCATATCCTCTGACTGACGCCGCTGAGCCTCCATCATCCACTACAACAAAAAACCCTTTTAATGACGGCTAAAAAGCGTCATTAATGACGAACCATGACGCTTTTTTTTCATAGAAACCGTTATAAAAACGGGTGTTATAAATGTTTTTTAAAAGCATCATAAAATAACCGTCATGAATAGTTTCTATAAAAGCGTTATGAATAGTTAATATATAGTGCACAATTCAGAACAATTTTAAAACGTCATGAATAGATAATATGTATAGGCTCAATGCAGCACATTTATAACACTTTATACTATTCAAATTAGCATATTTATAATGCTCTATACTGCACAGTATATATTACATTCCAAAAACTTAACATTATATATCACCATCTTTATTACATTTCTCAAAATAGAGTACATATCAATATCTTCATTACATTGAATATCCAAATACATATATATATTTACAACTACCAAAATTGTCCACATCAAAACTTAGCCACATCAAAACTGTCCACAGAACATGTAGCAAAACCCTGAAAAAGATAAAAACAAGCAAATATAAGGAATTAGCTCCCAAGATTATAATACTTCCAACTACACAAGTAGCAAAAGCCTGATACTTATTGGGAACAATTCAAATTCAAAATACATATTTAATATCCAAATGCTGAACTGCATAAATTCTTCATGAGAAAGGAGTTAACATACAGAATGCCTATATTGAGGTAATGCTCTTCGTACGAGTGTGATTGCATGAGGAATTACCTGCAAGGCTATACTTCTGGAGAAAAGAGAATGTAGTAGCAGCATCCCAATCATACCTAACATAAGTAGATCACATCAAATAAATAAAAAATAAAATCACACTTTAAAAATTAAAATAAATCAACTTGTGACACATTACTGGTACCAGTAGTAGAGTACACAACAACAAACAACTGCAAGGAGTCATGTAGTTATAAAGAGAAGGTTAAATAGAAAGGTAAGGAAAAACAGATACTCCTAGAATTTCTACCATGCGGTAAAGAAAGGACGTAACCTGTATTTTGTTCGGGTTGAAGATAAGGTGAATTTGGACATTGCAGAAAGAAAGAAGTAGTTGCATCAAGTACTTACCCTATTGCGCAAGGGCTTGATATTTGGGAAAGCCACGAGAATTTGTAGAAGAACATCCAATGCCTGAAACCCAAAAGCCATTAAGCAAAACTTTATTAGCCATATGCACACTTGTCAGTACTAAGGAAAGTTTCAATACCAATATTTTGAAACATCTTAAATGGTACACCATAATCGCAATCCCACATTGATTAGATCATTTAAATTTTACTCCTGAGAATACTGAATGTGTGCATGAATGATTTTAAGCAGCTCCAAGTTACCTGCTTGAACATGATGCTGATTGCTGGACGACTAGTTGTGACATTTGAGTTGGTTTATCCTGTTGTCAAGTAAATACTACAAAAATTTTCCAGAATTTCTCTAGTATGGTAGAAACTCGAGCCTCGCATTTGACATTCCAGTCACCACACTAATCAAGACTAGCATCAGATAGAAATGCAAGTTGAACTATGGCAAGATAATTGTTGTGAAAACAATATCAGATGAATATTGCACTAGGTATCAGAAATTCTCAGTTTTTAAAGAAAAAATTCACTTGCTCGTTAGTAAGAAACTTACCAGATAAAGAAGAGAAGGTTGAGGAGACTGAGACAAGATCCCAGCAGCTAAGGCGGTGACCAACCCAACTGCATACCCAAAAAGTGCATACCATACATACTTGGGCCCTTTCGAGGATGTGTCTACCAGATTGCCAGTCTCTCTCCTCTTTCGATGATCAAAACAGAGAACCAATGCAAGAAGCATACCAGGAATAGCCTGTCATGACAACAACTCTGGGAAATTTAGCTAATAATCGGATATCTCAAATGAAATCTGTAAAGAATTTAGACCGAAAGAGCCACCAATTCAATAACCAACTAATATAGAATATAATAGTTGATGGGCTACACAGCTGAAGCCGCCAATACTACCGATATTGTCAATCTCATTACTCATAGGAAGGGTCTGATACTAATTTTGATACCGATACTGCAAACCTTACTGTTTAGTCTAATAAATAGCTTTTATGGGGTGACTTCCTCCTCTTCTGTACAAAGCCTCCAAAACAACAAATATTAGGGCCACTCTTCCCTTACTTCTTAGCACTCTTGGAAAAAGTTACAGATATTCCCTTCTCCATATGAAACTAATTTGTCTGTAAAACAGAAAAATATATATCCATTTAAAGGCTGAGAAATCAGAATGACACAGGTGGATTTTGATCATGGCTGTTACTAGTTGTGAGTATTGAGTAATCTTCACTCCCTTGTGATTTGTCTTCATGGAACAATTTTGGTGTGTTGTTCCCCCTAAAACAAACTTGCTTTCTTATATATGCAATCTCAATGAACAAATATCCACTTTTGCAAAAAAAAAACAGTCTAGTGAGTGTTTGGTTCAGATAAACAATATCATCCCAAATAAATGTCAATCAAAACAAAGCCAATGGCACATAAGTTACATCCCAAATAAATTGTTTGCTAAGCTGGCAGAGGCACAAGCAGCTACTGAAAATCTGCAAAGAGTAATTATAAATTCAAGTGAATGTTAATATTGTAACAAGGAAACTGGAATGATGGTAACATGCTAATAGTACGTTTTTCTAGTAACATAGAGCTCCACAGAAAGAAACATATAGTCTAGTTGCATATTGTTTAGCAAAGGAAATAGTAATTATACGTTCCAGGTGAGTGTTTCTATGATAACAAGGAAATAAGATAACATGCTGATCACTAGTTATTTCCAGTAAAATAGAGCTCCTCCTAAACAAATATATAACTAGGTTGCATAACTGGTTTAGCAAAGGAATAAGCTGCATCCCATGAAATTGTACACACCATGGAAACAGCTCATGAAATTGTTCACACCATGGAAACAGATTGTAGTATCAAGAAAAAGCTACTTAAGCACCTATCATATTGAACTGACACTTGCAGGAATGGCCATTTTCTCCTTGCGACAAACCACAAGGGTGCAAATATCCCCTCTACTTTAGAATATTGGATGTATATGCACAAAGTAGTCTAGAAGGCTAGGTCCTCACTCCTCAGCATCAGTTATTATTTCCTTGTCACACCATGAAGCAAGAGTATTCTTGCGCTCTTCTATATTGACCATCAGATTGTGCGATAATAAAGGTTGTAAGATATATAAACAAGAATAAAAAAATAGAACTCAACCAGATCAACATAAAAGCATACCAATAAATTTCCTTGTCCGCCGCGCTCTTTGTGCCGGCACAGCGCGCGCAGAAGCCCCAGGAGCCCGTCGACCCCGAGCTCGAACGCGTTGATGTCGCCTCCCTGGCGGCACGGTGATTCCTGATCAGGATCAGCGGCAGCGGCGACGGCGCGACGCCCTTCCGCCGCATTTCTTCGACGAGTGACCCGACGGCGCTGGCTCTTCCCGAGGATCCCGATCGCAAATCGAAATTGAAATCGAAGAAGAAAAAATATAAGCCCTAGAAATCGAACAAGAAATCCATCAGAAAGCCTAGAAATTGACGAAGTATAAACAAAATATAAGCCCTAACCGAAGAGAAATTGGAAGAAAAATCGAACCTTTGCGTAGATCTGGAGTTTGGGAAGAAATTGGAGTCAAACCGAAAAGGAGGGAAAATGAAAAGTGGAAAATTAGGGGAGAAGAGGTTTGAGGAGGAGAGATGCTGCTCCCTTAGAAAATGGATGAGAAATGAATTTTCTCTCCCACTTAGCTTTTATACAGTGAAAGAATTACAAGTTTGCCACCGCTCTAAACTTTTAATAACGCTTTATTTTATAAACGTTATAAAAAGTCCAGAATTAGCCCAAACCGTCATAGAAAAAAGGTATTTTTTAACTTAATAACGCTTATGTATCAGCCGTCATTAAAACTCCTTGTCGAGCGTTATTAAAAGGGTTTTTTGTTGTAGTCATCTGCTGCATGAAGGCAAAAAACTGCATCATATCAGCTGTCCCCTGAGGCGGCGGCAGTAGCATCCCCTGAATCGCCGGGGTAGTCCTCGGAACCGGTGGAGGAGCACCCCCAAAAGCTGCAGACGTTCCCACCTGAGCAGAAATAAGAGGTGCTACAGTCCCAGGATCCTGCTGAATCGGGCGAAAAATGGCAGACCGCTCAGTGGTGTCCCTTACGCCAGAGTGATACGATCATGTCTCCACGATCCTAAAGATAGATCAAACAAGAATCAATTACTAAGAAAGAAGCGATATAATCAAAGGAGGACAGTTATTTCAAAGAAGGCAATTATCAGTAAGAATGTGTAGATGGCACGAATTAGATTAGAATTTTTCTCTAACTGTGATTGAGTACCTCTCCACTAATGCCTATTTCTCA
Source organism: Iris pallida (assembly GCA_029216955.1). Lineage (NCBI taxonomy): Eukaryota > Viridiplantae > Streptophyta > Magnoliopsida > Asparagales > Iridaceae > Iris > Iris pallida. The sequence continues at coordinate 36,316,741 of JANAVB010009596.1, read as the reverse complement.
GTTCCTATCGTAGGCTCGTTAGCAGTACAACTAAATCGTCGTACTACAACGATATCGCACTAATGCGACTCTCAACCTGCATGGGCCACCACTAAAAATGTGTCACAACCCGTACCCAGTGTAAGGGTACAAGTGCGTAACAACGCCCAACCTACCCTACGAAATCGGCGGTAGAACGCTGTTCTAGGTCACTATTTAAACCAACTTACACAATTATATAATCTACTTGTCTTAAATCTCATCTCCGAACGAAGGACAAGTATAGAAATAATATAACTCAATCACAGTCTAAGCACGATAGGATAACACAGAATTCTATAACTAAAAGAAAACAAATAAAAACTACTAAATGATAGTATCTCAAAAAAACTCAAAATAAGTCAACTCTCAAATTATTACAACTCAAGTTCTAGTAAAGAAATCTAAAACTGTCCACTAAACTAGTCTTCCGATCACTCCTGAGAGTCGGGGCCAAAGGTAGCTAATCCCTCTCCAGATCTATAGTAAGTAGGGCATGCATCCTCAGGGCTAGCATCTGTAATATTTTTAATAGGTCCAGTCAGGACAGAAACGAATACATCTCATCAAGCAAATCCAAGTAAATGACAAAGACTATAAAATAATTATAGACAGTTATATTGATGAAGCATGGAAGTTCGAGACAGTTTAAGATGTAAAACAATAGTTAAAAAAAAGAAAAGTAAAAGCTGTGAAACAGAATATCATGTCAATGAAGACTATAAATAAAAGCTAGCTGAACTAGAATAATATGATATGAGTCCAGTGATATAATACATGTTAAGTGTGATTCCAATCAATGATTCAAGTTGAAAGATTCTTTAACGGTTCTTGTGATGATTCCAGTAAGATTCTTGTAGTGATTCTATTAAATATTCTTGATAATACTCACAGTGTGTTTTAAAATACTGAGATTCGACATGTAAACGGCTAGGGATAATCTGACACGTCACATACTGGCCAAGTGTGGGATGGCTATCGTTCTTGTATAATTCACAGGGAGGTAGTTCGAATATTTAGGAATGTTTACATGTCTACTCAAGTATTTTTCCACCCGACAAATATGAGTGAATCCATAACACGGCGCGTAAATCGAGAACAAATCTAGCCAGAACATGAAGGTGCTTGTAGGTGATTCTTGTAGTGGTTCTTGTAATAGAGGCTAGATAAGTAAGGTATATGTGTCGTATACATGAATTCCATAAATATCAATCTGTGTTTGTAACCGAGAATCAAATAGAACTGACTAAAACTGAAATATAGAAATTAACAAGTAAATGAAAGAACTATCAGAGAATGTACACGCCTGGTATTCCAAATGCATGATGAGAATATGAGTCCAAACTGGAGTCAGAAAGTCCTATTTAGAACAACCATAGGTTACAAAGTGTCTAAAATAAAATAAGAATAGCCTACAATGCATTCTAAATGATTCAAGGTCCTTCTAGGTCAAAGTCAACCCTTGGTCAACTCTGGTCAAATATGGTCAACCTTGGTCAACTATAAGTCAACTAGTCCATCTACCAATTTTTAGGTCAAACACAAGTTATCAAGTCATTCTAAGTCCGTTTGAGTTGATTTGGATCAATTTTGACCCCAAATTTGACTCTTGTCAACTTGGTCAACTTGCTAGTCAACTCGACCAATTTTGGCTCATTGGGTCAATCCTAAACAGACTCCTTAATCCATAGGTTACACCCAATGGCAAACACATATATATACTTATAAGTATATATAGGAAAACTAGTGTATTAAAAAAATATATATATATATATATATATATATATATATATATATATATATATATATATATATATATATATATATATATATATATATATATATACATAGGCTTACAATACAATTGGAAAGAGAGTGTGTGTTGGCTGCTGTTTTGGTTCAAAATCTGAGAATAAAACACAAAATCTTTCAACTCTTCATATATAAGTATATATATATCAAGTACAACTATATAAGTATATATAGGAAAACTATATACATAGACATATATATATATATATATATATATATATATATATATATTTTATATATATATATAAATATATATATATATATATATGGAAAAAAATATATATATATATATATGGATACACCCAAGTATATGAATAAAACCAAAATCAATCAACTAACCAACTATAAACTCAGAATTGAAATCGATATGCACATTATATATCCAACACACTCACACACACACACACACATACACACACACACACACACACACACACACACACACACACACACACACACACACACACACACATATATATATATATATATATATATATATATATATATATATATATATATATACATAGAGATATAAAGAGCTATATATATAACATATGATAGTACCACTTGAAAGTATAAATAGAGGTTAATACCAACAAGTCCAGAATCTAATTAGCATAATATAAACCCAGAAGTTCTGAGTTTAATTCTTAGAAAATCAATTATAACAAAATCAATTCAAAAATATATAAACCGATACCCAAAAATCCAACTCAAAGCCCACAATACTCAACTAGAACTCGTGAAACTTGGCAAACACGAAGGTGTATACGTGTGTGACGTGCTCGGGTACTCCCGGGGTCGAACCCGTGTCCGTATCGTATCTACGGAGTGCGTACGGAGAAAACCGGATACGCGTGCATTGACAAGTGTACGTGCATGTGCGTTTTCGCTCGATTGAATGCCACACGCAAAATGAGAAATCTCGTGCTCATGCACATAGCTAGGTGAGGTCCTGGTCTAGGTCTAGGGCATACTGACATGACACCATGTCGCGTCCATGCGACACAGGACACGTGAACCCGCGCGGTTGTGCGCATGCGCGCGTAAGGCCTCGTGAGCACGTGTCAAGCTCTGTGGCTCGCGATTCGAGCCATGTCGTGTCTCAGGATCGGGTCTCTGGGTAGCCTAGGTCTAGAGCTTCATGCTCGTGCTCCTGGAACGGGTCCTCATCGTGTCGTGTTCGCGTACGAAGGCCGTGTCAGCGGTACTTTTCAGCCGTGTGCACAATACGGGCTGACCCGTGCGCGCTGGATTTCTCCGCGTACGCTTCATGAAACTTCGTGAAATTTTAGGAGCACATGGGTAGAGGTTTCTCCCACGTGTATATGAAATTTCAAGCAAAACGGAGTCCTGTGTGTCGAGTTATGACACTCGGACAATAGGTCTTGTAGGCGGCCGTGCACGGGCCTCGTGCACGCGTGTCAGTGTCTGATTCAGACACTGAAATTGTGTCGAACCAAGATCCATCTTCACGAAAGTTAATTCAAATAATAACAGCAAGAAATTTGTGAAAACATAATCGAAAAATACCAACTTTCAGTTCTAAGTGACATTTTGTCGAACACGTGTTCCAATGGACCGACACGTGTCCGATACGGCTATCAAACGAACACAAAAACCTACCAGACCTCATGGACAGGTCAGGGATACCTATATGAATGCATCTATAAAGAAAAATCGAGAATAACAGGTGTGTAGAGGGGTTTACCTATTGAGAGTCAAAAGCTCAATGTAACGTGCCTCCAAACGCGTCGATGCCGATTTCCTCCAGTCAAACACCTTTGATCACTCGCTAGCAAGTCTCCAGCAGGTTTCTCTCCTCCTAACGGTTGCAACGCACTTCGTTTGGAAGGATTTGGCTAAGAAATGAGAAAATGGAACCTTTGGAGGAGAAGGGAAAAAATAGGGTTTGTGAACTTGTAACGGCTACTAGGTTTAAACATAATAAAAAGGGGAGGTTGCTGTTTATGGCCGACCAGGGGGTATGGGGATTAGGTTTAGGGTTTGGTCATGGGCCAAGCACTCCTTAAGTTGGTTTAAAGGCCCATTGACAAAAAGGCTTAAAGGCTATGTGTAAAATAACTTAAAAATAATTTAAATCTTTCCTAAAATGGACAATAGCTCTAAATTTAAATCTAAAAAGCCTAAATAATTCTAATCACATGGTTAGTCTTCTAATCAAGGTTGGCTAAGGTTATACCACCTTCTACTACCAAAAACACCAATCAAAGCTACACACCAATCAAATTTACTAATAAAATAATAAAAATTCAAAAATATCACAAAATTACTAAAAATACCCTAATTTAGAAAAGTGGTGGTTACAATCATGCGTATATGTATATATGTATACATTGCCTATATGTGAATACACACACTCACCACATGTAGGGTATCCACATACACACAATCAACATGTGTGTTTTCACACACAGGCAATGTATCAAATACCTGGTATGCATCACCCCCGTATCGCACTAGTCTACGATACGCTTGCGATACGCCCAAGATACCTATACCAAACGTTGTCTGAATCCTACCAAAACACATAAACATGCCTAAAATGATAATTAGAATCTAATTAGTACAATGATAGCTAGTGTCTAGTGCCATGTGTAATGTGACTTGTGTGTGACAAGTGCAGGAGGAGAAAAACTCCCAAATTGACTCCGTGTCCTAAATACCATGATGCAACCTACTAGTATCCATTTATGGACACGTATCTAGCCACACACATCATTCACATGCCTAATTATCCAATCAAACCAAATGCACCATTCTCGAATTTTCCAAAAAATGGCACAAAAGCTCTATGTAACTTCTACCAAATGTTCATTAGAGCCTAGTTCTTCTTCCTATAGGTACCCCTAGTCCATGGGTAGGTTCCTAATGGTCCAATGCATGTATTAGAGTCTCAAAAATTAGAAAAAGTTAGATGTATACCTATTGGAAGATAGATTCCTAATGTAGCACCACCAATGGACATAAATAAGAAGTTGGACATAATCCTCAAGTCCAATAGCTTTCTCTTCTTATGCTCCCCGGCTCCCAAGCTTCAAGGATCCTTGGATGAAGAGTAGGAGAAGATTGAGAATGATTGGGAATGATTTTGATGGAATTTGATGAGGAATAAAAAAGGGTTTTTGGGAAGAACATCAAACTAGGGTTTTGTGCTCCAAATGAAGAATAGAATGAATGAAACCTCTCCTAATTGTGGCCGTCCACTAAAAGCCTTAGTCATGTCAATGTAAGATGTCCATAATGCCTTCTTAGGTTGTCATGAAGGTTTGAGTAATATATGGAAGCTTCTAGTCTAAGTTGGTACTTAAATCTAATCCCTATTCATGACATGTTATGACTTAAATGAGTCCAATGGGGCTAACCTAAATTATTGGTCCAAGTGTCATGACAAGTTTAATCGGGTTCACTAACCAAGGGTCCAATAAATAGGTTAGTCCACTATTAAATGCAACCACCACTATAATTAATTAAATAAATATACACATTATATAAATAATGTAAAATAAAAAAATAACCTTATCTAGGATTATGGTAGTGACAGTGTTTCAATGAGATAATTATATGGGATACTACCCTAGACCCCTAGTTATACCATGTACATTGCCCTAGACCCATACTACGACTCGTGTATAGACTGGATATCGAAAAGTTCCCAAATATCAAAAATTACTGAACATCTATTATATTGTCTGTATACTGTCAGCTCTATAAGTCAGAATGTCTTGTCAATCTGCTAATTGGGCTAACTTATTAACCATTGGTCCCTTGGATTAGTTTGTGTGGTTGTGATTGGTTAGGAAAAGTCATGGATATGTGACATAGAAAGATATAGGGCTAAGAATCAAACCCTTTTTCATATAACATTGTTTGCCATCTAAACAAAAAGAAAACACTATTTCTTTTGCTTGATTAAAATTATTGCTTATAGGTACAAAGAATTTTATTACAAAGAAAGTCTAAGTACAAGCTAAATAGAGATTCTGGGGAAAAGTAGCAAGGGAGATCCAATCTGCATGTAATTGCTTTACTCCATTGACCAACCGATACAAAGATAAAGAAATATTGCTAAGTCTCGATCACACAAACACTAGAGAGAGTGAAAAGTGGCAGCAAGAAAGCTCTGTCACAAGAAATGAAGCTTTCGAGGTCCTTGGGTAGCACTAATCCCAAGGTATTTATAGTCGTTCACATTATAACGACCATTTTTGGACTTCTATACATGCAATAAGCAAAACATTGTTTATGCCTTTTTGCACATACGCATAGGTAATTGCATTAACTTTATATGTTAAGCGGATCTGAACGCCTGTGCAGAATGTGGTCTACATGACATGTATTATCGGTTATGAGGACTAAAATAAATCATTTTTAATGTGATGGCTATCATTTTGAACTCCAAAATACATGCCATAATCTACACATTTAATGCTCTCGATCTCCTCGAATTTCCAACTATACGCTTCACAACTGTGCATTAATAGGGAGAAAGGAATCTGCAGTGTATGTGCAAGGATTTGCAGAGGAAATTCTTGATTCTCTACACAGAGAAATAGTGAGTACTCGCGTAGGCTACCACGTGGCATTGCTTCGCAGTCAGAGAAATAAAGTGTCATCATTATAATTTTAGTGCCTCGCTCCGCGAAGGTACTATATAAACAGAGAAATCAATTTGCTAGCTCTGGAGGAAGACTTCACGCAGACGATTAATCTGGGTGAGTTGACAAATACTTCACTTTCTGATTCTTTCATGCCTAATAAAGAATCCATAAGATTGAATGTATGCTTGCGTAATAAAAGAACCTTCACTATATTAAGTCAAGATGATATGATTGCATGCTAAGTAGATAGTCATTACAATTGAAAGAACTATTGCCATGCTTAATAAGAAGAAAAGAAAATGCTTACATGTCCCTAAATTGTATGCTATGAAGAGTAGAAATACATGTTTAATGATACCGAAATGTTGCTATGCTTGTGTAAGCAGGAATGATCAGATGTTCCTTATTGTCTGTTGAAATGATCGAATCATATAGAAAGCACATGTGCTGCTTGAAAGAATGGATATGGAAAAGAGAACATATGGAAATGTTTCCTTATCGATAATATTTTGCATCATAGATGTTTTTATCTGATAGAACGCATATCATCCATTTGTCTCGGACAACTTGTGTACAAGGTATATGTGGATCATGAGGCAACTCTATAGGGGGTGTGAATAGAGTACAGTAGAAATTATCACTAATTAAAAATATAAGGCATCTACCAACTAAAATAATACAATAAGTACATATATGGAAATTAAAATTATAGAGTTAAGAGAGAGCAAACACAAACACCAATATTTTATACTGGTATCCCTTTGAGAGAACTTGTCATGTCCCGAGAACTCTTGCTCGGTGTTGAATCCACTATCAGTAGAACACAAGCTTTGATCCAAAGGGCTTGCGACTCTTACAAACAGCTCATGCTTTGATCTGAAAGGCACAACAACTTTACAACCATAAGCTTTGATACAGAGAGATTGTCAACTTCAAACAACAAGTATAAATACTAACACTTGAAAATTCAAGCTTTGCAACTCGATCAAACTTTTAAATTGGAACCGCGTTTGTCATGACCGGCTTCCGGATAACCAGATACGAGCCAGACACGCCTAGCCTACGATGTAGACACAATATAGGGAGCTATATATATAAACCTCAGGTGTCATGACCCGTACCCAGTGTAGGGGCACGAGAAGTGGGTACGTCCAGCCTACGCGACAGTGTCGACGGTAGAACAATGTCCTAGGTCACAACCATCTAACGCAATATCAAAAATCTGACTAATAAGATATACTCTCCGAACGGAGGACAATCTCAGAAAATGCAACTCAATCATAATTCTAAGATGGAAATAGCATGATAAGATAGATATGAAATCTCAAAAGAGAAATACAAACAGAAGAAAATAAGTCCAAGTGTCTAAACGACACTTACATCTCAACATCCACATAATACAATCAAAGACAACACAAATGAAATAAGATAAACAGCCTAGCTATTGAGCTTAGGCAATAGGGATGATGTCCTCAGCGAGGTCTGGATCCTCCTGTGGGTCCAACTCACAAGTATCATCTAAGTGTGCTCCATAGCAGGTGGTACAGAAAACCCTCAGTATTATCTGTAATATTTTTAACATGTCAAGTCAGGACAGGAACGAGCACATAACTCTCACACAGTTCATATCAAGAAAAGAAATGTAAAACAAGCAATAGAATAGTATACATGAAGTGCTGTAAGAGATGTACATGAGTAGTAAGAGAGATATCTAGAAAACAATATATATATATATATGGAAAGTAAGAACTATAGTTAACTATAAGTGATTTAGAGCACAATATGGTTATGTAATCGGCTTGATGTTGTACACGACTAAGTTATAGAGTTTGTACACTAGTAAGCTAAGGAATAATCACATAACCACTTCTACTCCCCCGTCCCCAATCAATACACAAGGATCCATTCAAGTTATGTTATGTATACGATGATTAGTTTGCACAAGAAGACCATGTGAGCACACGAGAGTACATAAGAGCACACGATTTATATACGAATAACATGAATACAACGAGTACGATGCTCATGATAAAGTAAACGAATATGAAATACCTGATATATCCGCTGAGGGGATAACATCGCATGGAAAGATCCATATAGTACTAATCTGTGATAACAAGTGTCAGCATCAAGTAAAGTAGTCTAGAGCAAGAATATAAGTCCTAGCAAGTATGAAACGATCAGAGAATATACTCGCCTGATATCCTGAATGACTTATGAGAATAGATGTCCGTACAGGAGAAACTGAGTCCTATTTAGAGCAACACAGGTTATAATGAGTTCAAATATATGACAATGAAGTGTACAATGCAATCTACATATTTTTAGACTATTCTAAGTCAAGGTCAACTCTTGGTCAACTCTAGTCAACCATCTTTGTCAACTTAGAGTCAAGGGTCAACTATCTACGATTTTGGTCAACTATCTAGTCAATTTTGTCAACTTAGACTATGAGGTCAAACTTGGTGAACTCTATAGGCTAACTCAAATCTAAACCACAGACTTTCATATCCTAGGATACCATATAGTACTAGGCTAAAGTGTTATAACCCTTATCTCATAATTGATTAAACTTATATATAATCTAAACTCTATATTGAACTACCCTGGGCTCTCATATATATACCATCTCCTAACACTCTAACTAATATATGTGTAACCCCATATCACAATCACACTATGACACAACACTAACTACTAAAGCCACCAAGACCCCATATTATTGACACTTAAAATCTAGGCTTAATTGCTAATTGCTACCCTCAACTATCACACTTTTTCAAGTTGATACCCTATACTTTTTTTCGTAACAGATTGATACCTCAACTATTTTTTTTCAACTTAATACCTAACATTTTAAAAAACCCCAAAATGCCCTTATCCCTTCCCTCCCTCCACCCCCTCCCCCACTCCGGCTACCCCCCTGCTAGCTCCGGCCTCCCCCCCTCCTCGCTTCCGGCCGACCTCCCCCCCCCTCTTCGCTTCCGAGCCACCTCCTGCCCCTGCCTCCCGCTCCGCACCCCCTTCCCAGCCCCCCTCCTCCTGCTGCCGAGCCTAGGGGAGAGGCGGGAGCGGACGGACGGCCGGAGCGAGAGGGGGGGATGGCCTGAAGCGAGCAGGGGGGGTGGGGGGGAGCTGCGGCCGGAGCTAGCAGAGGGGGGGGCGAAGCTAGCCCGGGGGAGGGGGGTTAGGGGTAAGGGCATTTTTGTCCAAAATAATATCCGGGTATCAAGTTGTTACAAAAAAAAGTTTAGGGTACCAAGTTGAAAAATGGTAATAGTTGAGGGTATCAAGTAGCAATTAAGCCTAAAATCTAATACACTAGTTAACACATCTGAACTAACCTTCATCCTTTCACTAATCTGAAACTAACATCTGGCATAACTCTAACACTCTAACCTTCACAAACCTCTGATATGCTCAAGGCTAAAGGTCAACTTAAGTGTCCAATGAAGTGAGCTCAGGCCAACTGCCTAGCCACTGCCTACTGTTGTTATGGCTCTACTACAATGCCTATTGCTGCATTGTTGCTACCACTGCTCATGCTACTGCTTCATTCTACTGCAAGGCCTATTAGCTTGCATTTGTAATGCCATGCAGAGCTCAGTAGAGCCTACTGCCACTGCTGCCATACTCCTTTGCCTGTTCTCCCTCTATAATTTCCTACACTCTATAACATATATTCACTTAACCACATAACCACTCATCTAGATAGGAGGTACATACACCACTTCATATCCTAATCTATGATACCACTGAAACTTATATGTATATATCATCACATATATATAGGTACCAACTTCATACAATCAACTGTCCTACCTTAACATACATTAGGAGTAATACATTAGGAGTATTATATATATATATATATATATATATATATATATATATATATATATATAACATGTCTATGCTCTACAAGACAATTGAACTATGAACCCAAAATATATACTAAGTATCACATTAACCCTTATCCATACTACCCTACCTCAACCTTAATATAATATAATGTACCTCATAGAACCTTACTTATATATGAACATTCACTAAATGCAATGAAACAGAGGGAAAACAGGTCATATGGCAAACTGGACTGAACACAGATGTGTTCAAGGTCTGAACCTTAAGGCAAGGTAAGGGTTCTCACTCAAATAATGCAAGGACCAATACTCTAAGATCCAACTCAAGTGTAAACCATATGGCCACTCTCTATTAGTCAACTCCTAAACCCAGGATCCCTCCCTTAATTCCTTCACACTCACAGACACATACACTCACACATACATATATAGATACCAAAATATATATATATATATATATATATATATATATATATATATATATACACTTACATACATAGATAAATTAGGAAGGGAATACTGTGTCACAAGGGGGGTGTGCATGTCCACAATGTGTCAAAGGTGTGTCCTAGAAGTTTCAAGAAGACACAGGTGTGAGTGTGTGTGTGAAGGTATATCAAAGTGTGTGTGTGTGAGTGTGTCAAAGGCAAGTGTTCAACAAGTGTCACATATTAGAGTGTAATAACAAATCAATGTGTCCAAGTGTTCTTGTGTACCTGTGTGTGTCATCCAATGTGTCAATCTTGTATCCAAGTGTCCAAATTGCGTCGAACACATGGGGTATCAGAAATTGGGCATGCACCGCCTCGTGCACACATGTCGAGGGGTCTAGGACACGTTGTGTCCAATATCATGTCATGGGGTTGTGTTAGGGGGTAGGGTAGGTCTAAGGCTACGTGTCAGGGTTACTGCAAGGTGTCCAAGTCGTGTCGTGTCCACGAACGAAACCCGTATCAGAGGGTGTGCTCGTGTGTGCGTGTCAGAGCAAAATCAATGCGTGCTTGATTTCTCACAAACCACTCGATAAAATCCTATAAAACTTTGTGAGCACCCTATCAGCCATTGCCCCAATCTTCGTACCAATTTTCACGTATCCACGTGGCGTGTCCGACGAGTACAAGACCCATGGCAGCAGGACACTGCACACATCCTCGCATGGCATCCCTGTGTCCAAAAACAGGCATGAAACGTGTCCAAAACATGCTCAGTCTTCTAGATCTGAGATCTACATAACAAGAGCTACAAAACTATGTAATTAGTTTAGAAAAATAAGAACATACATTCCTATGAGGCATTTCATCGAACACAAAGACTAGTTCTCTGATACTCCTCCGATATGCATACCAAATAGACACGAATCGAACCCAAACTCTGCCTATAGCTAGGAGGAAACTAAATGCATGCATCTATGGAGAGAAATCAAGAATTGAAAGGGTTTAGATAACATTACCTATTGAGAGTTGGAATCTCAATGTAAATGCACTTGAGAGCCAAATCCTTCCACTTCCAATGGTCAACTTGCTTCAAATCCTTGCTAGATAGTCACTAATGACCTCTTCTACAGTAGGGGAGTGTGTTGCAATTGATTGGGCTCAATTTGGAGTTGATTTGGAGAAAGGGGGTAGATTTTGGGAAGAACACAAATTAGGGTTTAAGGAGGCAATGAAAAGAGGCAAAGGGAGGCTAATGAGATGTTATATAGGGAGAGGGGCTACCCTTGGCTATCATGGGGGTATTTCTAGGGTTAAGGTTTAGTTCTATTGAATTTAAAGGCCTTCTCACAATGAAATATAAGCCTTCTAGCTAAAGGCCCAAGTAAAGATTAGGGTTTACTACAAGTATCTCCATTCTAACTTAATATCTAGATATTCCTAAACCTTGTCATCTAGTTGGAAGCTACCAATAAAATATCTAGGCTTATGATCAATATCTAGATTAGGACAAATCTAGGTTAAGGCCTAATATATTAATTAGCATATTACTGATTAATCAAAATTCAAATTAATACAAAAGTCACAAAATAACCAAAATACCCTTAGCCTAAAAAGTGGTAATTAGCTACTCTAATCACATGGGATAGGTCTCCATGGTCATAGTTAGTCTCTAGGCTAAGTAGTTCTAGGGTTACACTAGTAAAACACCAAAATCATAATACACCAATTTTAATGTTATAAAAATAATCTAAATTCACCAATAATCATTAACATGATTTAAATCCTATTATTTAATGATAAATTTTACAAAAGTTCAAAATTACCCTCATTTTAGAAAAGTGGTGGTTATATCAGGAAAACTCCAATAACATGATTAATCAATCTCATCACAACTATTAACACGTTACCAGAATAAATCACCATAGCATCACACATTTCACTATATCTTTTTAGTACAACTTTACAATATCACCTGAAGACAAATTCGGTAAACTAAAATCTACTAGAAATAATAGTACATCTTTTATGCGCATGGGTCACGCACCTTAGAGAAGAAGAAACGATCCATGCCTCACTTCGAGCATCGAGTCACTCATGCTGACAAACGCCTCATCGAGGCGTTAAGCTGTCCACGCCCCATCCCAGCAAACATGATGGTCATGCTTCATCTAGGCATCATTCAGAGTGCCTCAATCTTTGTGCAAGAGATAGCTACAAGCTCGAGAACCAAAGTCATGAATACTCGGCTATTCGTGCCTCTCTAAGGGAGTGCCCCTCTTCTTCTCGTGCCTCACTTCTATGGGCACGTCTGATTCATCGTTCTTCCGCCTACGCCTATCGTTTGCTCTCCCCGAGGTTGCATTTAATGAGCATGGCTCTCTTGAGAACTATGATCGACGTTTCTATTCTCGTGCAAGTGATGAACACAAAAGTCCAGGTTTATTCCCCTTGGAAATAGTATAAACAGACGCGTATGGCCCAGCGAGTGTTGATTAAACTCAGGCGTGTGTCGCCCTGAGACTTTCCAAATACGGGTGCTTCTACCCCTGTACCTATATATACAATGTGCCACCTACGACAGTGATTCCTAGGCGCATGCATGACTTGGGCGAGAGCCACGTGTTAAAGGAACGGGTTTAAATCAGCTCGAGATTCTCTCAAACAGCAAAATCCATACCTATTACATGGCAGTCACCCATAGCTTCCCACACCAGTAAAGTGCGCTTGGTTATAATTAACTCATGTTTAGAAGTGCTACATGGCGATTGAAGACCCACGCGCTTTTCTACTCTTAGGCGCGTGACCATTCTTCCTTTCAACTATAAATATGAGGAGTTCTCCTCCGTTTGAAGCTTTCGATTTCCCTTCGGTTCTTGCAGTTCCTCAATAGTTTTTGAGCATTCTAGATAGAGTTATTGCTGCTCCCCCTTAGCCAGTAAAGTTAAGCCCAGCAACTCTCTCTCTCAGTTAGATCGTCAACGGAGTAACGAAGCAACCCTCTATCATCACGACCCAGATAAAAAACAAAATGTAATTGGGAAATTCTTATTCAAGGATTCCCTCTTGTATTCTCGTTTGCAACCTTCAACTCTACATCAACAAGTAGCGATAGCAAATAAGATGGCGACTCTGCTGGGGATGTCCTTCTCCTCCAATGAGACGGCCGTGATGCAATCTGACACAGCTATGCTCGAAACTAATGCAAAGATGTTGGTCGTCAAATTCGACCAATTCGCATTTGAGGAAATGCTCTCTGGGGACAGTGCAGGTCCTTCTCCTAGGCTATCGAAGTCTAAAAGGGTGAAAAAGGTGTGGGTGCCTAAGGCTCGTATTGCCTACCCACAGCCTACTGAGGAGGCACAGTACGTGCCGGTGCAACTCTCGCCTGGTGCGCCGACAGTTGCACTCCCCGCTCCTTCTCAGGCTGTGGCTTTGAGAAGTTTGATACTCGAAGGAAACGTGCGCCTGCCGATAGGCATATAAAGAATTTGACCCAAGGCAAAACCTTGGACTGCTTGCGTGGCGACAGACCCGAAGCGTGCGAGGTAGTCCTGGATGAAGACGCAGCACATTGCAAGTCTAAGTCCAAGAAGAAGGTGCAAGCTACACACGCCACATCTTCCACACTAGCAACTGGCGTACGACGTGCACTACTGACTGTGATGCGCACGCCTGATGGAAGACTTTATAAAGCATGTCAACTCATCTCTGCGCCAAAGCTCAACCAAATTTCAAAGTCTTCATGTGCCCAAATATGTTGCATGCACATAAACAAGACTCGAAAATACCTCCACTTACATGCCTCAGCACTCGGTCTACCCGAAGGCTTGAAGTAGGCATAAAAGTGAACCTTCCTTCTCACGATTGGCGTCACATGATTAATCACAAATGTAAATTGAAAGGATCAACTGCCGATACTACACACGAGATAGCTCAATTGAGCATACGTATGCTAGTATAGTCATCAACTGTTGCTGTACAAAATCAGTAGTTGTCCTAAAAAAATGATTCGTATTTCAACGGCTATTGTCTACCGCATCCGGCCTAGAATGTCTCGACGAACGGATACGATCAGACGACGACGAGGAACCACTCTTCGCCTCATGCTATGCTACAAGGAGTTCACCTATGGATAAAAAGAACTCCCATCCTTCGGCCAGTACACCAAAGAACCGATTCAAGAGCAGCAAGTTGGCTGTGTCCAACACCAGGGTATTCTAGAGCACCCATTCCAAATCGAAACTCTTATCCGAAGCCTCAAAAAGTAGGGATAGTCAGTGCTTTATACCTGCTACTGTCTTTATTGGGGGTACCGACCCTCAACATGTCCAAGACGCAGGGGATAGCCAACTTTCGGTACTGCACCATAACCCTACGATCCAAAGGGACAGTGATTCTTATAGAACTGAAGGGAAAAATGTCGGAGGTACCCATCCTCAACATGTTTCTGAAGCCTCAGAGACCGAAGATGATCAAAACATTGATTTCTATGATTACTCTCAGATGATTGCATCACTACCGACAGTGAAGCATGGGAGTCAGGACAAAAAGCGAGCAATCAGCTCATATACTCATATATGCCATCACACATTGCGAGTGATGAACAGAGATCTCAGGACACCCGATGCTTCAAAATGCTCGAAGAAATGATGCAAACTATGAATGCCAGTCTAACATTCCTAACGAAGATTGTCGTCGAGATAAAAATGGCCTACTTTGCTGGTTCAAGCTCCCGAACCGGTAAACAATATGGAATCCAATGCCCCCAATCATCCAACTACAAGTAATCATGTGGTGGTACCGCATACAGCCAATGAGCATACCCTGCCGTAAGCATCTATGCCAGCAGTGTCAGACGAAGTTCTCGAAACTATTTGAGATCTCCGAGCAAGAGCTGACACCAAGCACAAACAGGAATCTCGGCAGAAGCTGGGGTTTAATCAACCCTTTCCAATCGAATGGAATAAGGTGGTTTATCCTCCTAAATTCAAACCTTTGTCCATCACTCCCTTTGATGGAAGGGAATCTCCCCGTCAACATCTGAATCATTTCAGCACCATATAGGGACATTTACTGAAAGACGATCTCTCCTCGCAAATCTCTTTGTCGGTGCCTTGAGGGGAGTCGTCTACGAATGGTTTCATATTCTCCTAGACAATTGTGTGTCATCCTTCGACGATCTTCAATTTCTATTCTTGTCTCAATTTTATGAGCCAGGAATGGACATGACAATGTCCACTTTGTTAGACACCACTCAAAAGGATACGGAGTCTACTTGGGGTTACATAGAACTGTTCTGACAAACTGTACTGAGATTACCACCCGGCGTTCTTGAGTCAGTCTTGATAGACACTTGTCGGAAAGGATTGTCACCTATGACAAATCTCCGGACGGGTTCGTCTGGTCACCCAAATTAAGCTACGTTCATTATCAACGTTGAAGATGCCGAAAGGAAGGCCAAGGAAGCTCATTCGTTGGGGATGACCTTTCCTTATAAGAAAGGTAGAAGAGCTGCTGGTGCTTCCAACAATTGCGATCGAGAGTCCAAAGTAAAGTAGGTCATGACCGCAAGCCTTAGTCGGGGTGCAGCTCCTACTCAGAAGCCCAAGAGACCCCTAATACAAAAGGGAAACTATTCTTTCAAAGATGAGGACGTACTGCATCTACTCAATGTACTCTTTGGGGGCGAAAAGCATCAACTTCTGTCTCCCAGGCGTCTTGACGAGGTACACAAGGTGGATGATCCCAAATCTTGTCATTATCATCGGTACGTCAACCACGCGACTCGGGATTGCTACATCCTGAAGAATCACATATAGAGGCTGGTCGATGCTAACGTCCTTTTATTGGACTCTGAAGAGACGGTTGTCTCTGCCAATATGGTGACCCTCCAATTTGGTAATTTTTCGACTACGAAGGCACAAGATGGGGTCGTCCCGATCCCAAAAATAACTATGGAGGTCGTTAACCTCCCAGCTGCTCAAACATCAGGGCTAGTTTTCGTTAAAACACCTCGAAGAGAGCTCATGTGGGTACACCTGGACCTTACAGACGATGAAAAGAGGATGGAAGCAACCATGACTGGTCTAGATTGGAAAGTAGGTCAAATCTTGCAATAGAATCTTCTCCGTACTCGATGAAAAGATGATGGAAGCAACCATGACTGGTCTAGATTACCCATATAATTATGACCAAGCCCTGGAAAAAGAGGCATCATCGGCTTTGACGTTTGCACATCCCAACTCATCCGAACCTGGCTCATCCTAACAACCGACAACGGATAAGCAGAAACAGAAAATGGGCGTTTTGACAAACCCCTCAGAAAAAACTCGCAATGGGGCTCGATAGGCCCTACAACTTTGATATCCTAGCTTAATTAGCCAACACTCTAGCCAGGCTATCATTGTTCGAGCTCCTTCGTCTCTCCAAGAAGTCTCGAGAGGTTCTTAGTGAGGTGTTGCAGCATACCGAGTCCTACTTAGTATAAATACAGCAACCCAAAAAAGATCCCGTTGCGTATCCTCAATGTCATAATGTGATGGAGACCATACCAAACATCACCTTCTCGCAGCAGGACATGCTGCTAAAGAACAATTGGCATGCCCGATCCTTGTATTGCACAGGATATGTCGGTGAAATCAAGGTCGACAGCATGCATATCGATCCTATGTCGCGTCATTCTCCACCGCTTGTTACATACTCTGGGGATTCCGATGCATTGGCTATCTCCAACTCAAACCATGATCAGTGGTTTCAACAATGGCAAAAGCTGCCCAAAAGGGAAGATCTGCCTGAAAAATCCAAATTGGTGATCTAAAGACAGAGGCAACTTGCTATGTCATTGATGCAGACTCTTACTATAACGTCCTTTTGGGGAGGCCATGAATACATGAACACATGATCGTGCCATCTACCCTACACTAATGCTTCAAGTATGTCAATAGTGATGGTGTAGTAAAGACTGAGTTTATAGACATCGATCCCTTCAAAGGGGTAAAGGTTTACTATACGAAATATCGTCTATTCCGGAAGAACCATCAAAGGGACTCAGGTGAGGACGCTGATGATGAGGCGGAAGCTCAGACTTCCTCCGAAGGGCCTATCAATGTGAAGCTAAAAGAATGTCCCATGGCACTAACGGCCAAGCTTCCAGCAAAGGCTCCAGCTTTATTAGTAGTTCGATTAAAAGGGAAGCTGCCAACAGAGGAACATTTCTTGGCCAAACCCCTTAGAGTAAAGCTGCGCAGTCCGCATTTTCCTTCGTCAGTCCCACCAGTCATAAAAGCTGGGGGCAAAAATTTAAAAAATATGGTTGTACCATATTTTCCCACCTCTGATAATGTAATCTCGGAGGACAATTTATTCTACTTCATCAATAAAGGGATGCCTTCAGATTACATTTCTTCTCTCACTGCATATTCATTCGAGCAAGACCTAAGGCTGTCGCTGCAAACACAAATCGCATCTACCTACTTTGTGAGCCAAGTTTTCTGAATACGCGACGCATATTTTATAGTACCATCCAGGAAGAAGGAAGAGAAGCCCATTACCTTCAGCCGAGTAGAGGGTTCTCGAACCCATATTCCTCGTAAGATAGAACATGAAACTTGTCACGACCCGCACTCTGTTTAGGGGCACGAGCACGTGGGTACGTCCAGCCTACGTCGCAGTATCGGCGGTAGAACGCTGTAAAGGTCATCTAGAATATATAGAACCTAAGACACAATAATATAACCTGTCGTCTCCGCACGGAGGAATATAAATACAACTCAATCACATAAATCTAAGGAAGATAAACACGATGATAAAGATAAGGATAATGATGAAGTAAATAGTCTGAAATAGTGCTGAGCCACAATCACAAGTTCAGAATTTAAAGACATAACACAAGATCCCAAATAAATACTACAAGTCTCAAAGTATCAAGTTGGAATATAGTCCAGACAAAATCTAGCTAAACTAAGCCACTACAGGCTGTGCATCCTCTATGAGCACCGGGTGTAGAAGCATGGAAATGAACAGAAAGTTCTATGCGGCTCAAGGCTAGGGGAGTTTCATGCGGCTCAACAGTTCATCGGAGTTTCATGCGGCTCAGAAGTTCAATCCTACGCGGCTCAGGACTAGGAGAGTTCCATGCGGCTCAAACATCTATTAGAGCTCATGCGGTTCAGAAGTTTCCAGCGAGCCACGTAGCCTTATGTGGTTCAAAAAGTCCTTCACAAACTGGCCATAATTAATTTATACAGCTGGCTCAATTAATGCGAAGCGACGGCTCTGACACGAAGGTTTGAACAGCTCTGACATAAAGCTGCAATAATAACTCTGACATGATGGCGTGCTCCTAGGGAAACAAAAAAATCTTTCTCTATAGCTGGCAGATCCATCGAATCCCAAAGTCTTCCATAGGGCTTTGACACGTGGCCAGTCGCATGTGGCTCAGGTGGAGGCCACCCCTATGCGGCCGCTACTCTCATGCTGTTCGGATCATGGGGACCATCTCCATGCGGCTCTAATCCTGAGAAGCCACCTCCATGCGGCCGCTACCCTCATGCGGCTCGGATTATGGGGACCATCTCCATGCGGCTCAAATACCGATAGGCCACGCCCATGCAGCCTTGACACATGGCCAACTTTATACGGTTCAGTTGGAAACCCCCCTCATGCGGCTCAGATTTCGGAAGCCACACCTATGCGGTTGCCACCTTCATGCGGTTCAAATCCTGAGAAGCCACCCTCATGCGGCTCTATCAAGACACCCTATCCCTGTGGCTCGCGGTTAGGACACGTGGCAGAAGATCAGTTTCCTCCATGTCCCTATGGCTCGCAGCAGAATGATGGTTGGACACGTGGCACCAAATCAATCAAGATTTATCAATAAATCCGAACAACCAGATTTAGTGCGATCATCATAATTACTCGGATCAAATCAAATTTATTGCAATCAAGCAGATTGAACACGTGGCAGGAGATCCGAGTTTATCACAAAGATTTGTGGTAATCAGCATTAATTGCCCATACGGATTTGGTGCAATCAATATTAACTGTCCAGATTTATTGTAATCAAGATCAATGGCCCAGATTAATTGCCAACAAGACAGGATCAAGGAAAAATAGTAATTAATCCCCAAACTGCCAACTTTTCAAGGGGCAATCATTGCAAACCCTAATGATCACACCCCACTCCTATAAATAATAAGGTACCATTCCCTTGCAAAGATGAGGAGAATCCCAGAGAGAGAGAGGACCCCTGGTGGTATACACAGAGAAATAAAGGCACGCACAGAAGAGTCTCCCCACACATTTCGAGAGCATTTCTTCATCAAAGCCAAGGCTACGTTCGATCGTCCAAGGAGTAATGCAGAGCTGTCGTCGCTTTTCCGAGCCTCTACCATCACCCTCTAGAATCAAAAATAAACAATCGTACTTAGATTGCTGTACCTAGATTTTCATTCCTAGGCTTTCTTTGTATGAGCGAGTTTGTATTGTGAGTCTAAGTTCAGTCATCCTATAAAATTGTTCTGTACTTTTACAATCAATAGCAAACACGATAGCGACTCTGCTGGAGACTAACTTCTCCACGGCTGAGGAGTTGGTAACGCAATCGGATGCAGCCAAACTTGGCTCCACTCAACAAATGCTGGTCGCCCGATTCGACCAGCATGCGTTTGAAGAAATGCTCTCTGACGGAAGCGTTGGCTCGGTCCAGCGGCGAGCCCGCACAAAGAAGGCCCGCAGGGAGTGGAGGCCCAAATCATTCGCTCCTCTCCAAACTCTCGAAGAATTACTCTCTGTTGCTCAAGACGGCGGAGAAAACTCTCATACGGCCCCACTTCAGGCCATAGAGGACTCTGCTGTCCCCAAGTCCGGCAGAGAAAAAATACTACGATGCTGGACTTACAGGGACAAAGAGGAACTCTGTACGGTCCAAGAAGAAGTTGCATAAGGGCGCCAGCCACATGAAAACTCATGCAGCCACAGAAGTCAGCCGCATGCAGGAGGCTTATGCGGCCAGAACTTCCAGCCGTATGCAGGAGGCTTATAAGGCCAAAACTTCCAGCCGCATGCAGGAGGCTTATGCGGCCAGAACTTCCAGTCGCGTGAAGGAGGCTCATGCGGCCACGCCTGCCAGCCGCATACAGACTGCTTATGCGGCCACCGCTCCTAGCCGCATACAGAAGAGTCATGCGGCCACACATGCCAGCCGCATACAGACAGCCTATACGGCCACCAAACCCAGCCGCATACCATCTGCTCCATGTGGCTCACGGTCAGTGTTCGACCGTGTCTAAGGTGATCCTGACCCCAGATGCTCTTATGTGCCAATCTCTGTGGACTCTTCCTACTATGCGCTCTCAGGTGCTAGAAGGAAGAAGTCTCGGGCAGCACGGGCTCGTCGAGCTCAGATACCTGTCCCAACTTTTGACTATCAGGGCGTTCTGCTGACTATTACGTGGGCCCCCGATGGAAAGTTGTATAAAACTATCCGTATCCAGCCCCCGGCGGCCAACGAACGGGATAGTTATCAAGAATCTCTCAACAATGATCAGTGGCAAGTACTCATACTACCTCCACATCAGGGAGCAAGCAGGATGCCAACACACTCATGTGCTCAGAACTCCCGGGCCCGCAAAATGAGTCACTTGTGCAACGTGATTCTTCACAAACACAAGGAAAGAGACAAAGATTTGGTGTATAAAGAATCCAGTCAAGGACATCAATGCACCCAAATCATTGTCAACTGCTGTTACAACAAGGCGGCCGTACAAAAAGACCGGCGGTCCATCTTCCAATGGCTGTGACACCCAAGCTCGGAAGATGAGGCACTTCTGGTCGCCTCCTGTAATTCTGCTCACAAGATCCATGGCAGCGGGAGAGGGAAGAAAACAAGCGTCACCGGCCCAAAAATCTCAACCAAGCGGTTGTCCACGACCGCTGCGGGAGGAGTTTTCTAAGGTACTCGCTCAAAGACGAAATCTGCCACACTTGGAGATTCGTCATCCATATCTCTGGGAGGCACTGGAGCCGGAGGTTGCACTCCCCTAAATATCTACGACAACCCGGTATTCCAAGAAGATAATCCAGAGGAAACGGTTCACCCAACAGATGCAGCAGATCCCAACATCTTCGAGGACGTCCACAACTCTCAAGATGAGACGAGCTCTGAAGCTGGGGGTACCACTCCTTCTGAGTCCGAACCAGAGGAGAATATTCCCACGTACCCTGACAATTTCTCTGTACAAGGGTATGACTCAGATGGCATATCCTCTACCGTTTCTTCCATCTCTCCTCATGTGAGGACGGTGTTCATGACGGACAGCAACCAAGACGGTCCCAATGATCGCCAATACTTTGACACCCTAGAGGCCAAACTTCATGCCTTGGTTAAGTCCGTGAACAAGATCAAAGCGGCCCTTCCAACTCTGCAAGGAAGGACGCCTGGCCAAACAAGCTTAGGTCCCGCGGTCAATGTGGACTCGAACTCAGCTGCACCAAACCCGGATGATAATTGTTTGCCATGAAATATAAAAGAGCAGAACAATTATCAGAGGACTGGACTTTTACTTCACGTTATAAACTCGTTTGTACAAAGAAAGCCTAGGGACGAAAACCTAGGTACAGCAGTCTAAGTACAATTGTTTATTTTTTGTTCTGGGGGGTGACGATAGAGGCTCGGGAAAGCGACGGCAGCTCTGCCTTACTCCTTGGACGATTGGACGTAGCCTTGGCTCTTGTGACGAGATCGTTGGCGTTGACGAAGAAATGCCCTTCTTGCTCTCCTCGTGTTGCTCTGCTGGCTTCTCTCTCTCTCTCTGTGTATTTTCTCTCTGATTATTAGAGGGGAAGCTCTCTGTATCTCTTCGCAAGGGAATGGCACCTTCCTATTTATAAGAGTGGGGGCATCATTAGGGTTTGGATAATTGCCCATTCTTAAAGTGGCGGCGGCCTGATGATTAATCAATCTGGACCATTGGTCTTAAGCGTGAAGGATTTGGGCCATTAATGTGGATAGTATTGAATCTTGTGAATGATTAATGCTGATTGCTTTAAATCTTTATGATTGGTCGAGTCAAACTTGGATCTCTCACCACGTGTCCTATTGGCTTGATCATGAATGATATGACCTGATCTCATTAATTATAAGGATAACGTTAAATATGGTTATTGGGATCTGGTAAATCTTTGATTGATTTAATACCATGCATCCCATAATCACCCTGCTACCAGCTGTCAAGTCATGGGGGCAATTGAATCTCTGCTACGTGTCTTAATAGTGGACCCTGCCAGAGCTGCATGATATCCATGAACCGTATAAGACAACGTTCCAGCGAGCCACATAGGTATAGTACTTGCGAGCCGCATGGAATGGTTTCGTGGTGAGCCGCAGGAGGATGATTCCAGCCGTATGAAGCTGTTCTTCGATTGAGCCGCATAGGAGTCTGCCATGTGGCAATCTTAGATCGTATCAGAGATTTTTTTCTATTCCCGAAGAGTCTGTCATTATGACAGGACCATCATGGTACTTTATGTCAGAGCCGTCAGCTGTCAAATCATGGCAGAGCATTAAATAAGGCCATTACTCGATGGCCAGCTGTGTGGAGGGATCCTATGGGGACACGTGGCGTTGATCGAGCCGCATATCTCCGTTCGTCGTTTGTGAGCCGCATGTACTTTCGAGCCGCATGAGGCTGGGAGACTCTTTGAACCGCATGGGACTGTCCCTATGTAAGCCGCATGGATTCTCCTGCCCCGAGCCACATGAGACTGAGAGTCTCTCTGAACTGCATGGGACTGCCCCTGTATGAGCCGCATGGGGTTCTCCTGCTCCGAGCCGCATAGACCATCATTCTGATATTTTCTATGCTTCTACAAGACCCCCTTCAAAGTTTTCAATTTGCAAAATTAAAATACTTTGAATAAGAAGCATGGCCTTTGCTAACCGCATAGATGGTTCAGTCGCATGGATTTATCTGGCCGCATGAGCTGTTAGGCCACATAGACTTTTTGCCACGTGTCCCAACCACGTGTGCAAATCTTCTTCATTAAATGCCCTTGATTCATTTTTGAATTAACGTCGCCTTTTGGGGGAGGATCCCAAGGGTCAGTTTTGCTTTGACCGAAGCGCTTTGCCTTTATTCTTTTAGGCGACATGTGGATCGAGGTGTTTGTTGATTTACGAGCCTCCTTCGCCTATAAATAGGAGTAATTTATTCTTTGAGGGTTTTTTTACCTTCTTTCTTTGCTCGAAATTCCTTGTTGCCGACTTCCTTCTCGTCTTCTCTCCTCAACGATCGACAATGGCTCCCAAGAAGGCTGCTGCGTCGAAGGCTGCGAAGGGCAAGGCGGTTGCTTCTGCGGCAACTGCGGCGACGAACGTGGTCACTCCTCCACCGACCGCTGTTTCCTCTGTTCATTCCGACGTTCACCCGCCTATTGCTGGTAAGGAGGTCGCCTAAAAACCCTAACTGCTGCCATGGCTCTGTTGTATATTTTATGCACAAGCCGCATATACGAGACTCGTCGATGTGACCGTATAAGCATTTCGCCCCATAGGGCCGCATGAGCTTGTCATACTCGATCTGAGCCGCATGTATGTTTCGATTTGGGCTGCATAAGCGTCGCTCACTTTTGAGCCGCATAAGCTCAATTGTTTGTAACTGCATCAGCTTATATGAGTCTGGCTCATAGGCGTGCTTAACCTGAACCGTATGAGTCTATCTGTTCAGGGCCGCATGGGTCTGTGTGATCTTTGAGCCGCATGGTCTCACCTGAATCTGAGCCGCATGAGGCTATGATTAAACAGATCCGAATGGACTTATCTTTTTCTGAGCCGCATGAGGCTGTGTCGGTCCGAGCCGTATAGACTCAAATGATCTTTCCAATGCTTCTTGTTTTGACTATCTTCTAATCTTTTTTCTTTTTTGTCTTTCCTCAGTAAATCTGCCAGTAAATCCTATGGGGGAACTTTTGGTCGGCTTGAATCAACTTGCTATGGATGTGCGACGGAACGATTTAGTTCGTCAAGTGTCAGAGCAGCTCCTTGTTAATGAGTCTTTGGAGCGACTGAATGCTATCCGAATTCAATCTGTCCAATTCCTTAGTGATATGATGAGCTCCGGGAAGCTTAATGGGGATCATCTGAGGCCAGTCTTCCTCTTTGGGGATGTGTTGATCATAGAAAACTCCCGAGTGCTGGATGTTTCCGAGAGTTAGGATTTTAACCTGGGCGGGATGCCGATTCATATCCCCATTATGAAGCGTCATTTCCCTTTTGTGTGGTTCAACATGATCATTTTGGACAGGCAAATGACAGACCCGCTCACTCCAACCAGACAGGGGATGTTCGTGGGTAAAATCCGTTATAACAAAACTACTGGGTTAGTACGCGCGATCAAGGATCCGGCCAGTCGATCTGTGATAGGGTTAGCTCCGGGTACCTTCATCAATACCCCCGGTCCCAACTTTTCATTTTCTCAGGCTGATACCTTCCTGAGCCAGCTCGCTCGAAAAGGGTCCTAACCTGTCGACAGATTGGCACTGGTGGGCTGGCTACACTCCATCCCCCCGTGGGCTAACCTGACCTCGTAGATTCTGCGGAAATACGAGGTGTTTTTATGAAAAGTCAATCTTTATGATGCTATCCGGGGTACCAGCCACAGATTGCCCATTAATAAACCGTTGTTTATGGCCCTTCTGGAGATGTATAACCATCGGACAGGAACTTTCTTCACACCTGTAGGGGAGATGGGGCTCGCTCTCCATGAAATGTATGCTGTTTCCCAGCTTCACTGGGGAGACGATCCTTTCGAAGCATACACTCCAACGAACGAGGAGTTCCAGGATTTAGATCGACGATTCCCAAGCTTAGTTGCTGTGTACCAAGAACTGTTATGTCATCATAGCACTTGTCATCAAACGGCTATCAAGAAAAATGATAGCTCGGAAGGGGACACTCCCCATACCAACTCTTGGGTCTCCTATCTTTTTAAATTCAGCGCTGCTGGCCGAGTTACTTCTCAAGGTCGTCAAACTCCTGAGGAAGTAGAAAGCTTGGTGTCGACTGCTAGGAGGTCAAAATCTAAGGGTAACAAGTTTGGGAGCCAGAGAGACTCCTTCAGCTATTTTTATTATGGTACTCGGCGGCTGTCGGAGAAGGCACTCTTGGCAGGCTTCTTAATGGTGTGGCTGCACAACTGTGTGGTCTCAGGAGGGGCGGGTGCTATCGAGAGGATCAGCTGTCACTTTATTCTTCCTGCCGTGAAGTTGGCCTTTGGGGTCAGGCTGGCTCTTCTTCCTGCTATGGTGTGCAGCATTCATCCTGGTCTCCGTGCCTTCTCGTCCAAAGTCATTGCTCGTGACGTGGTGATGGACTTTGAACTTATAGAGCTGTCTTATCATTAACTGCTGGGGTGGCTGTTGTTGCATTATCAGTCTTTGATGAGGCCTGGGACGGGAGACGACGTTACGGACGACGACGCTTTTCTTTTCAAGTATCACCATCAGCCTTGGGAATATAGTACCATGCCGACGTGTCGAAGGATGCTGGCGAGGGTGGACGGATATGGTTTCTTCGTGTCCGTTCCCCATTTTACCGACCAGGAAGTGAGGAGTATTCATGTTGATAGCGTCGGATCTCCTCATTTCTTACCTGAGAAGATGCGTTTCTGGCTGCATAATATTCGCCCGGCGCATTTAGTTTATCACTATCGGAATACTGTGTATCTGGAGCCCTACTTGCCCAGTAGGTTTGCTCGTCAATTCGGATACAGTCAACTATTCCTTGGGTGTCCCAGTTCCTGCCTGGGATTTGAAGGTAGCATTCTTGATGGTATTAGGGCATGGAGCTACTACGACACTTGTCATACTCGGACTAGTTTCTCAGTTCCTGCGGCAAACGTGATAGGGAAAATCTTGCATATGGCAGCCTTATACCATGTTACGGCCAACCAGCCTCCTATCGATTTTGACCCGAGGACTAGCTTCATCGTGGGCACTCGTTTGGCGGAGAAGGTTACGGTGTCGAGGGCAAAGAAGAAAGGGGCGAATAGGGTTCCCACGCCCGATTCCGAGTCCTTTGACACAGTTAAGGAAAACGACGAGCGGGACGATGAGGATTCTCTCTCTTCTAGTGGCAAAGCAGCGACGGATCAGCCGCCCATCATGGTAGATGAGATAATGACGGATCAACCATCGGTTGTATTAGATGAGGTGGTAGATCAGTTGCCACCTGTATCGGAGGTGGTAAGGGTAGAACTACCGCCTGTCGTGCCTGGCCCCTCGTGTAAGCGAGGCAGGCATGAATCTACTAGCGGAGGAGTAGCCTTTTTCCGTGAACAGAGCTGTGGCAGGACCTCATAGACTACTTATTATGGAGAGGGGTGAAGATGCATACAATGTTCCGGAGGTAAGACCAAGTCGGAGCCATCTCCTTGTTGTGGTTTTCTTTCTCTTAGGATACGACTTAATCATTTTTCTTTGTAGGCGTCTGATGAACCGGCCTCTCATGAACCGTCTGCCGCCCCTGAGGTTGATCCGGCCCTTGCTACTTTGATTAGTGGCATGTGTTCCGCGATCCTTTTAGTGGGGGCTCTTCCAGTGGCGGCTGAGGACTCCCAAGTTGCTGAGGCCCCAGTCCGGAATGACGAGGGTTCCTTCGGGCCTGTCTCCGAGGTTGCCGAATTTCTGCAAGGTAACACCGATATTGTCGCATCCCCTCCCGAAGGTGCTGGGGCGGAGGAGCCTATCATATTCAACTCGGAGGCTGCTGGTGAAGAGGCTGCGGTAGTTGTAGGCAAACCTCAGCCTCCACACTCTTCCACTGGTAAGATAAGCCAAATATTGACTAGTGAGGGGGCTTATTTGCTCTATCAACATATCCTCCGGGTCAAATCGATTCATGGTTGTCTTGGCCCTACAGGTCCTGACCCTTTACTTTCCACCGCGGATGTTCTTGGGGAAGGCTCGGCCTGCCGCGATCTGGGGGAAAGAAGCGTTTCCTCTCCTTCGCCGTCTCATGTCGAGAGGCCTCCCGCCAGCTCCGGGCAGTTGGGAATGGGGCTGGCGATGGTCTCTGCCTCATCCTCTGCTGCTTATACGGTTCCGGAGATTGACCTCTCGACCCTGCCGAGCATTCGAGTTTTGCGGGCTGCTGAAGAGGAGTTGGCCGCTGTTCATGCGTCCTTTCGTACGGAGTTTGTTTCCCTTGTGGCAGGGGCGGCAGATTCTGTTGCGTCTTCTTCCGTGTTGCCGGCTACACTTCCGTTGACGCCGGCTTCTTCGGAGGCTCTAGACGAGGTGACGCAGGATGTGGTCGACAGCTTCTATCGCCACTTAAAGAGGGGCGTAGATACTGCTGTAGAACGAGGGACCCCTTTTACTCTGTCTCTGCGGTGTGCTCGGGGTCAGATTAACAATTTGAAGGCTCTTCCTGGCGGGGTGGGGTTGGCTACACTCCTGGAGCCTAAGTTGGCAGAGGCTGATCAGCTTGTGACCCAATTGCTGGCGATACGGCGGGCGGGCTTACCTGCTGCGATTGAACGGGAGCGGGGCTTCCTTATTGCTGCTCGGGATAGGATCAAGCTTGCTCGAGATACTGCCGGACCAGTTGTGCAGGGGGACCTTGACAAGTTCTCCGCTTCGTATGACAGGCTGGGTCGTCGGAGTCAGGATTGTAGGGCTCGGGAAGAGTCTGCTTCTCATGGAATAGCTGACACGAAGGAGCGGATTCTCGCACTTCAAAGGGAGTTGGCCTTCTTAGAGTCAGAGCTAGGGGCTGCTCGTGCGGAACAGGAGTCGATCGATCGGGAGGCCGAGAGGGTTTCCCGATCTTCTGTCAATCTGGAGCGAGCTTTCAGGAAATTCGAGGACAACTGGCAAGCTCATGCTCGTCTGGAGGACGCGGAGGTGCTGAGCCAGGAGGCGGAGCGTAGAGCTAAACAGAGGCTTGAGCGGTCGGTTGCCTTCCTGATGGACCGTCTCGTGGCGTTATGTGCCCCAGAGCAGTGATCAGCCTTCTGTCTTCTTTTGCAGTCTCTTTTTTTTCTTTTTGTCTTCATTTTGTAAGGGATGAGATCCCAAATGATGTAGCACTTTAAATTTTGAATAAATGAGCATGTTTCAACTCATCTTCTCTTTCTTGTACTTGTGGTGTTCGTGGATTTGGACCTGCTGGGGGATTATTTGTGGACCTGTCACCCTGGGCGTACCTTGGTTTTAGGTACGAGTAACAAGTTTTGGAGTGGACTACCTAAAACAACTTCGCGATAAGACAGCTATAGAAGTTTTTGGTATTCAGAAGAACGCCAAGGAGCAACTGGGCTCTCAGGCATGATAGGGAAGGGGTGGACGTGTACTGGAGATCCAGTACAGCATCTGTGGTCAACTGAGGACATTTGTGGTCAACAGAGGATATTTGTGGTCAACAGAGGACGTTTGTGGTCAACAGAGGACGTTTGTGGTCAACAGAGGATATTTGTGGTCAACAGAGGACATTTGTGGTCAACAGAGGATGTTTGTGGTCAACAGAGGACGTTTGTGGTCAACAGAGGACATTTGTGGTCAACAGAGGACATTTGTGGTCAACAGAGGACATTTGTGGACCGATTATCCTTGTCGTACTCCGATTGTGGGTACAGATAATAGGTTGAAAGGGAACCGACATACTTACTCAGAGGTAATGGGGACATGGCAAGCATGAAGGTTTCTTCGACGGAGCCTTCCCACTCAGAGGTAATGAGGATATGGCAGGAGTGGGCTCAATGAAGAGGGGGTACATAGAACGACTCAGTGGTAGGAGGACGTGGAATTTCTATACGAGGGGGCGGTTTGTTTTTGGTGGAAGTGAAAACGACTCAGAGGTAATGAGGACATGGCCGTTTCGGAAATTTGTGGATCGATTACCCTTTTTGTGCACTGGGAGTGTGGGTAGTGGATCATGAGGGAGGATCTCTTCCAAAAAGAAAGTTCAGAGGTATGATCATACATGACTTGCTATCTGAAAGAGTGACCAGAATGTGAGTTCAGAGGCACCAGCGGGTACATAACTCGATAATTTGGAACATTATGAAAGCGTGAGCTCAGCGGCACCAGCGGGTACATGACTCAGTAATCCAAAGTACATGTGGGTGTGAGTTCAACGGTTCCAGCGGGTACATGACTCGATAATCTGAAGGGAATATGGAGGTGAGTTCAGCGGCATCAGCAGGTACATGACTCGATAATCTGGAATTTTGTAGATATGAGTTTAGCGGTACCGGTGAGTACATGACTCGATAATCTGAAATGTTATGGATATGAATTCAGCGGTACCAATGGATACATGACTCGATAATCTGAAATGTTGCGGATATGAATTTAGCGGTACCAACGGGTACGTGACTCGATAATCTGAAATGTTGCGGATATGAGTTCAGCGGTACCAACGGGTACATGACTCGATGATCTGGAGAGAATGTCGTTTAGACATAATATTTCTTCAGGAACTTGCCGTTGACGGGCAACATGAGCAAGTCTCCATTTTGCTTTGCGAGGCGGTATGCACCGTTGGAGAATACAGCCTCGATGATAAACGGACCTTCCCATTTTGGTTGGAATTTACCGGCGGTTTTATGCGTCATAACCATCGGCCTTCGGACCGCCAGAACGAGATCGCCTACTTGGAATGTTCTGACTTTGACCTTCTTGTTGAAGGCTCCAGAGATGCGCGCTTCGTATAACTCGATTCGTTGCTGAGCCAAGAGGCGCTTCTCATCCAAGGCCTCCAACTCCTGTAGCCGACGACGGTAGTTTTCGTCCGTTGTTAACTGATGTGTGAGGGCAACGCAGAGTGAGGGGATCTGAGTCTCTAATGGGAGGACTGCCTCACTTCCGTACACCAGGAAAAATGGTGTATTTTCGGTGGCTGTTCGGACTGTGGTACGATACGCCCATAAGCATTCGCCAAGCTTTTCATTCCAGTCGCGTTTGTTGGATAATACGAACTTCTTGAGCAGCTTGATGATTGTTTTATTGAATGCTTCGGCCAACCCGTTTGCTGCCGGGTTGTATGGCGTTGAAGCAATATTCTGAATGCGGTGCTTATCACAGAACCGGTAGTAGGCGTGGCTTGCAAACTGCGGACCATTGTCGTTATGATCCTTCATGGCAGTCCAAAGCGATATATGACGTGATGCTTTAGGAAGCTGATCACGTTTGACGTCTTTACTTCTGCAAGCAGGACAGCTTGCCACGAATTGGCTAGTATGAACCGGTGTCCTCGGAAGGAAGGCGGAGCAATTGGACCGATGATATCCATTCCCCATGCTTCAAATGGCCAGGACGCCACTGTCGGATGTAGAAATTTTGATGGTTGGTGAATGAAGTCTGCGTGGACTTGGCAAGCTTTGCATTTCCTGGCATAGTCTACCGCATCGGCCACCATCGTGGGCCAGTAGTAGCCCATTCGGCGAAGGCGGTCTTGCAATTTTGGGCCAGGCTGATGGGCCCCACAGACACCGTCATGAGCTTCCCGTACGGCTTCTTTGGCTTCTGCGTTTGACAAGCACCGGAGCAACAACCCATTGTAGGATCGTCGATACAGCATTTTCGTCTCTGTATCGTAGAAGAATCTGAGAGAACGCCGTCAGATGGAGGTGGCTTCCTTTGGATTCTCTGGGAGGATGTCGTAGACGACGAAGTCGATGAACGGCTGTCTCCAGTCTGGTGCTTCGTCGGCCGTCTGGGCGGAATAGCTTGCCACGAATTGAACGTTATTCTTGGGGCAGACCAGTTCGTGGCCTATCACGTCAACCGAATGATGAGCGTGGTTCGGCACTGCTAAGGAAGCGGCAAGGCCCGCTAGGGCATCGGCTTCGATATTTTGGAGTCTGGGGACGTGCTCGATGAAGAATCCTTCGAATGATGAAATAATGTTGATCGCTATTTGGTGATAGGGAATCATGTCTTCATGGCGGACTTCGTATGATCCCCGAATCTGATTGACGATTAATTGTGAATCGCCGTATGCTTCAAAATATTCTACCTCCAGCTCTTTTGCAAGTTGGAGACCGATGACTAACGCGTTGTACTCGGCCACATTGTTAGAGCAGGGTTCCGTGAGAGAGTAGGCGCGATTGATCACCAGCCCGATAGGGGAAATCAATACCACTCCGACTCCAACGATGATGTTGCCCTTGGGTCCAGTTCTTGAAGCGCCGTCGAAGAACATTTGCCATATGTTATCGTGAGTGGTTGTATTCGAGTCGGCGACCTCATCTGGGATTTCTTCATATATTCTGGATGACTTCGATCCTGGGTGGGCTACCAAAAAGTCTGCCAGGTCTTGACCTTTGACAGCCTTCTGCAGGATGAAGACCATGTGATAGAGGGACAGCAATATTGCCCATGTAGCGAGGCGAGAGCTGAGTGCCCCTGGCTTAGTCATGAGGACTCTGAGAGGGTTGACCCGTGGGATCACATGTATGGTTTGTCCTGTGACATAGTGTCGCATCTTCTGAATGGCGAACACCAAGGCAAGGCATTCCTTCTCTACCGTGGTGTATCGGTGCTCTGGCCCAATCATCATTCGGCTGAGGTAGTATATGGCTTGTTCGTGGCCTGCATCGTTATTTTGTGCCAACAGAGCACCAAGAGAGTGTTCCATTGCTCGTACGTATAGCAGGAATGGTTTTCCGGCAACCGGGGCCACCAGGACTGGAGGGTTCGACAAATATTCTTTGATGCTATCAAAGGCGCGTTGACATTCCTCGTCCCATACGAATGAGACGCCTTTCTTCATAAGATGGGTGAACGGTCGACATCGCCCGGAGAGGTTAGAGATGAATCTTCTGATGTAAGCTAGCCTCCCTTGAAGGCCTCTGAGTTCGCGAAGATTTTTTGGGGGACCCATCTCCATAATTGCCTTCGTCTTCTCAGGGTCTACATGAATACCCTGGGCGGTGATGATGAAACCCAAGAACTTTCTGCTGGATACACCCAAGAAAGATTTCGTAGGATTCATTTTCAAATTATGGGCTCGTATCAGGTCGAATACCGTCCTCAGGTTCTGCAGATGGTCTCCTTTACAGCGACTTTTGACGACGATATCGTCGACATAGCATTCCACCGTCTTGCGCAAGTGTTCTCTGAAGATGATGCTCATGGCTCGTTGATACGTGGCGCCAGCATTCTTTAAACCGAAAGGCATGACTGTGTAACAGTATGTGCCAATTGGTGTTTGGAATGATGTGTGCTTTTCGTCGTCAGGAGACATCTTGATTTGGTTGTACGCCGAGAACCCATCCATGAACGACATACGTTCGAAGCCGCATGTGTTGTCAATCATGACATCTGTGATAGGGAGGAGGAATTCATCTTTCGGGCACGCCTCATTCAGATTGCGGAAGTCGATGCAGATTCGGATTTTTCTATTCTTCTTGAGGACCGAAACTATGTTGGCGACCCAGTCAGGATGTTGCTCCTTACGAATGAAGCCGCTGGCTATTAGTTTGTTGACTTCAGCTTCGATCGCATCCATGACACCTGGGCGGAAGCGTCGTTGTTGCTGTTTGACTGGCTTTGCATCTGGCCGTATGTTGAGCTTGTGAAGAGCAATATCGGGGTCTAACCCTGGCATGTCTTCATAACTCCATGCGAACATATCAATATATTCTCTGATAAGTTCCAGCAGCGATTCTCGCTCTTCGTCTGTTAAGCTTTTACTGACAAAGATTGGCTTTGGAGAGGATTCGCTGCCGAGGTCAACCTGCATAACCTCATCTTCGGTAGGAGGTTCTCTCTGCTCGAACCATTTTTCCCATTGTGCATCCAGCTGTTGGGCCCACGGCTCTAGTTTGAGGATTTCAGGAATGGCTTCGTCTTCTTCATAAGCGTCAGCGAATGCCATATTGGCTGACAGGACCTGTCTGAATATGTCTCCAATGCTGGTGTCTGAGTCGGAGGTTGGTGATCCGGTTGAATGTGACTGCCAGTCACACTCTTCATCCGAACTCTCAGGTGTCGTCGTGGGAGTTACATACCCTAGTCCACATCGAGATTTGCTATAGTAGTCCCGTGGCTTGCCAGCAGGGACTGGAAGCTTTAAAGGTAGTCGCCGTCCGGTGCCGTAGTTCAAGCCTGGTGTAGTCTCCAGATCATATCCCTGTTTTTGCATGATATATTTGGCCTGGGGACTATAAAGATACAGAGGCAGTCTCCCGGTGTCTGACCCAAGATTGACTTCTTTTATGGTGAAGGGACGCGGATCGTCTTTTCGGTCGAAGATGATTGGGTGATCCCCTCCCTCGATTATGCGATAAGCGTCTTCTGCTGGAATAAGCTGGATTGTGGTGTGCACATTTGTCACCTGTGTGTGTTGGTGGGTGCCTATACCATGTTCCATAGCGTACATTGTACAAAGCTTATTAAGCTCGATGTAGTTCAAAGATAGCCCTTTATTGATGAAATAAGGTATCTTTTCTAGGGGGATTACATCATCTGCGGAAGGAACATCAGTTTGGGCAGCCACATACTTGGCTAGCTCCGGTTCCTCTTCGGCTACCCCCTGTATAAATGAAGACTGAGAGGACGACCTGGTCAACTTGATCTTCAGAGGTTCAACTAGTGGAGCAGAACGTAGAGTTGTCGGCAGACTAGCAACCCCCAGCTTGGTACTCGATGCTGGGCGGGGAGTGGTTGGTTCGCTAGAAGTCCCAGGCCTTGTATCAGGGTGACGATTCTTCTTGGGAAGACGTGTCGTCATTGGCTTGTCCAAGGGATTGAGCTTCTCCTTTTGCGGCTGACCGATTTTTGGCAGCCTGATTGTTAGTGGCCCCGTTGTAGGTTTCGGCACTTGGCCCAACCTCGGCAGTCGGATTATCATCTGTTCTTCTTGTGCCGAGAGACTGATCGCGTCCTTACGTAAAGTGGCCGTAAGGGGTGCAGACTTGCCTGGCTTGCGAGCCTGGAGGTGGATCGTCAACAGTTCTTCTGATCCTGTGGCTGTCTTGGTACGAGCTCGTACATCTTCTTGACCAAGGTGTCTCTTTGATTTTTCGTACAGGCAGGAGTCTGAGTAGTAAGATTCGACTCCTTTGAAGGGATCGATATCAGCAAATTCCGTCCTCACGAAGCCGTGTTTGTCAATATATTTGAAGCACTAGTGCAGCGTGGAAGGCACGATCATATAATCGTGTATCCATGGGCGCCCCAAAAGGATGTTGTAAGAAGTGTCAGCATCTATGATGTAGCAGATGACTTCTGATTGGAGATCGCCAATCTGACACTTCAGGCGAATCTTCCCAATTGGGTAGCTCATGCCCGAATTGAAATTGCTGATGGCGGTACTTGTAGGCGTCAGGTGATGCATCGGAATGCGAAGATGATGTAGCAGACCCTTCGAAATGATGCTTATGGACGACCCAGGATCAATGTGCATCCGGTCCACTTTCACGTCGTCGATGTATCCGATGTAGTATAATGGGCGATCGTGCAGGTTGGTTTTGATGAGCATGTCCTGTGGAAAAAAGACGATATTGGGCATTGCTCCCGGACACGCACTGTCTTGGAGATCTGCATGTTGATTTTCTCCCGTGAGGTTGACTTGAGCCAAGTATGCGTCGGTATTTTAGAGTGCATCGCTCAAGGCTGCGCGGACATCCTACGAGAGCCTCAGGAGTTCATATAAGGACAATTTGGCCGGTATATTGGCCAATTGTGCTAGTATATCAAAGTTGTAGGGCCACTCCAGCCCCTGAGGTGTCTCTTTTCGGAGGAATTTATCGAAGCGAGTCTCCTTCGGCCTAGGCTTGTCGGTCGTCGGAGGCTGAGGGGGCCCTGGAGCGTCAGTGGTTGCTGGAGGATGATCATCAGTCGAGTTCTCAGCCACAGGTTGGGATTGTGCTCCAGATCGAGTAACGACGGCCGTGACTTCTTCCACATCTACCGAGATGGTACGGCAGGATCTGACTTTTCCACTTCTCTTCTTATGAATGGGAGGCGGCGTGGACTGAGTCACCTCGTGGACCAGGTCCGGATGGACCCACATGATTTCTCCTCGTGATGTGGTGAGGGGTACTAGACCAGCAGCTTGATCACGAACAGGCAGAAGATTAGCAATTTTCATCGTTGCCAGAGGGATAGGTATGACACCGTCTTGAGTCTCCGTTGGAGGGAAGCTGCCGAATTGTATGGACACCATGTTGGCTGCTACGGTTACCTCCTCGAAATCTATGGCCAGAGCGTTCGAATCGATAAGATTTTGGATATATCATTTCAGTTGGTAGCAGTCGTGTGTAGCATGGTGGACGTAGCGGTGGTAATGGCAGAACTTTGGATTCTCCAGATCTGCAGGCCCAGGCTCCCGTCTCGGTGGAGGAAGCTGAATTCTGTATCCTTGTATGAGCATGTCCAAGATAGGCTTGACGTGGCCGTCTTCGAAAGAATAAGTGATTTGAGGCCATTGTTTGTCTGCTGGTTGTGACTCAGGCTTCTGGGCTGTATCGGCCACCATGGCTTGCTTGTCTCTGTTGTCCCGATTGTTGGAGGGGCTACTCCCATTGTCGTTGTTGGTGTTGGGATGCTTGCCCTTGTTCTCTCCCTCCGAAATATACAACCCCAGTTGGCGAGCCTTTCTCAACCATTCTTCGGCACTTGTGGCACTGATGATAAATGCCTTCCAATCCTTGAATTGACTTTCACCCATCCAGAGACTAATTGTTGGGAGCAATCTCTTTTGGCAAATTTCAATCAAGGAAGAATTTGGATTACCATACGGTAGCTTCATTGCGGTTTGATGAAACCGCTCAATATAATTCCTCGTCAGCTCTTTCTCTCCTTGGACGACGTTCATGAGGGTAGACATCGTGACGTCCTGTCCTACCTCGTATAATCTCTCCAAGAACAAGCGCTTGAAGCCAACGAAGGAGTGAATGCAGTTGTCTGGCAGGTTGCGGTACCAGTCGAAGGCGACTCCTTCCAATGCCCCAATGAATAATCGTGTGAGGATAGCGTCATCATAGGGCAGATGGTCGGTGGTGACCTCGAAGTAAGTGATGTACTGACTTGCTGAGGTCTTACCATCATATGGGTTGATATTTAACGGCTTATATCTTGGTGGGAATGGAACATCCCTCCATTCAGCAGGATATGGTTGCCGTATTCTGAGATCTTGAGAGTTTTCTTGGGCGTGGAACATGGCTCGGAGCTCCTGAACCTCTCTTCTTACTTCTCGGGCCTCATCTGTCGCGATAGGGGCCGTCATTTCGGGAGGATTATTGCCCGGGTTCGGTGCCGCTGAATTTGAATCTACATTGAATGCGGGACCCGCGCTTGTTTGGCCAGGTGTCACTCCCTGCAGAGTAGGAATAGCCGCTTTGATCTCGTCTACAGACTTGACCAAGGCGTGCAGTATGGCCTCCAAAGTGTCGATGCGTTGGCGATCACTGGAACCACCTTGATTGCTGTCCGTCATGAACACCGTCCTTACATGAGGAGTGATGGAAGGAACGGTGGAGGATGTGCCCTCCGAGTCATACCCATGCACCGAAAAGTCATCGGGGTAGGTGAGAATGTCCTTTTTGGGTTCGGACTCGGAGGGAACAGTACCCCCAGCCTCAGAGCTTGCTTCGTCTTGAGAGTTATGGATGTCCTCGGGGACATCAGCATCTGTTGTACCTGATTGGAGAGTTGTTTCCCCGGGCTCGTCTCCTTGAAACATCGGATTGTTGTGGATGTTTGGAGGAGTGCTACCCCCAGTTCCCACGACCCCCAGCGATGTGGATGATGAATCTCCCATTGCAGCAGATTTCGTCTTTGAACGGGTGTGTTGGAATACTCCGGTGGAGGACAACCATTTAGACGACTGTTTCTTAGCAGTAGTGGTTGATATCTTGGGACTGGAGATGCATGTCTTCTTCCCTCTCCCCTCGACGGGGACTTTCTGAGTGGAATTGCAGGAGACAACAGGAGGTGCCTCGTCCTCTGAGCTCGGATGCTATAGTCTTTGGAAGACTGACGGCCGGTCTTCCGTCACTGCCGCGTTGTTGCAACAGCAGTTGACGCTGATTTGGGTGCAGTGACGTCCAAGCGAGGACTCTTTGCATACCGAATTCCCTTCTCCTTCCTTGCGCTCATGGAGGATCGCCTCACGTAGGTCAGAGGAACCACTTTGTCCTTTTGTTGTCGGGGGCTGGACTCGAGTGGTTCTATACAACTTTCCATCAGAGGCCCACGTGATAATCAACGGGACGCCCCGATAGTCATAGGTTGGGGCAGCTGACTGGGCTTGATGAGCCCGTGCTGTCCTAGACTTCTTCTTTTTAGCACTTGCGGGTGCGTAATAGGAAGAGTCTAAGTTAAATACCACAGAATCTGGCTTATCATCCAGAGAGCCATCAGGGTCAGGACCGTATGAGAGACGGTCGAAGACTGATCGAGAGGAGCGTGGAACGGACGCTATGCGGCTGGGA
The DNA here is from genome assembly GCA_029216955.1 of Iris pallida. NCBI lineage: Eukaryota > Viridiplantae > Streptophyta > Magnoliopsida > Asparagales > Iridaceae > Iris > Iris pallida. Next base: position 36,278,552 of record JANAVB010009596.1, on the reverse strand, counting down.
TTGGAAACCGTGCAGGCTGTCTGCATGCGGTTATCTTCTGCTGTCGGATGAGTTGTTCTTGTGCGACTGGGAGTCACGACCGTGCATGCTGGCCGCATGCGGTTGGCAACTGTGGCCGCATGGGTTTTCTGTAAGCGATTGACTTTAGTGACCGCATGAGTCTCATCCATGCGGTCGGCAACTGTAGCCGCATAAACTATGCGGCTGACAGATGTAGCCGCATGAGTTTTCTTCATGTGGCTGGCGGATGCAGCCGCATGAGCTTTCTCCCTACGGCTAATACCCTTATGTGGCTCGGATCGCATAGAGTTTCTCTCTTCCCTCGCAAGTCCAGCATCATAGTGTTTTCTTCTGCCAGACTTGGAGACAGCAGAGTTGTCTACGGTCTGAAGTGGGGCCGCAGAAGAGTCCTTCTCGCCGTCTTGAGCAACAGAGGGTATCCCATCGAGGGCTTAGGGAGGAGCAAATGATTTTGGCCTCCACTCTTTGCGAGCCTTCGTCGTACGGGTGCGCTTCTGGACCGGGCCAGCGCTTCCTTCGGAGAGCATCTCTTCAAACACCTGTTGGTCGAAGCGGACGACCATCTTTTGTTGCATGGAGCCAAGTTTGGCTGCATCCGACTGCGTCACCAACTCCTCAGCCGTGGAGAATTTTTTCCCCAGCAGAGTCGCCATCGTGTTTGCCATGAAATATAAAAGAGCAGAACAATTATCGGAGGACTGGACTTTTACTTCACGTTACAAACTCGCTTGTACAAAGAAAGCCTAGGGACGAAAACCTAGGTACAGCAGTCTAAGTACAATTGTTTATTTTTGATTCTGGGGGGTGACGATAGAGGCTCGGGAAAGCGACGGCAGCTCTGCCTTACTCCTTGGATGATCGGACGTAGCCTTGGCTCCTGTGACGAGATGGTTGGCGTTGACGAAGAAATGCCCTTCTTGCTCTCCTCGTGTTGCTCTACTGGCTTCTCTCTCTCTCTGTGTATTTTCTCTCTGATTATTAGGGGGGAAGCTCTCTGTATCTCTTCGTAAGGGAATGGCACCTTGCTATTTATAAGAGTGGGGGCATCATTAGGGTTTGGATAATTGCCCATTCTCAAAGTGGCGGCGGCCTGATGATTAATCAATCTGGACCATTGTTCTTAAGCGTGAAGGATCTGGGCCATTAATGTGGATAGTATTGAATCTTGTGAATGATTAATGCTGATTGCTTTAAATCTTCATGATTGGTCGAGTCAAGCTTGGATCTCTTACCACGTGTCCCATTGGCTTGATCATGAATGATATGACCTGATCTTATTAATTATGAGGATAACGTTAAATATGGTTATTGGGATCTGGTAAATCTCTGATTGATTTAATACCACGCATCCCATAATCACCCTGCTACCAGCTGTCAAGTCATGGGGGCAATTGAATCTCTGCCACGTGTCTTAATGGTGGACCCTGCCAGAGCTGCATGATATCCATGAACCGCATAAGACAGCGTCCCAGCGAGCCGCATAGGTATAGTACTTGCGAGCCGCATGGGATGGTTTCGTGGTGAGCCGCAGGAGGATGATTCCAGCCGCATGAAGCTGTTCTTCGATTGAGCCGCATGGGAGTCTGCCATGTGGCAATCTCGGATCGTATCAGAGATTTTCTTCTGTTTCCGAAGAGTCTGTCATTATGACAGGACCATCATGGCACTTTATGTCAGAGCCGTCAGCTGTCAAATCATGGCAGAGCATTAAATAAGGCTATTACTCGTTGGCGAGCTGTGTGGAGGGATCCCATGGGGACACGTGGCGTTGATCGAGCCGCATATCTCTGTTGGTCGTTTGTGAGCCGTATGTACTTCCGAGCCGCATGAGGCTGGGAGACTCTTTGAACCGCATGGGACTGTCACTATGTAAGCCGCATGGATTCTCCTGCCCCGAGCCGCATGAGACTGAGAGTCTCTCTGAACCGCATGGGACTGCCCTGTATGAGCCGCATGGGGTTCTCCTGCTCCGAGCCGCATAGACCATCATTCTGATATTTTCCATGCTTCTACAATAATCCTCCTGAAATATCGGCTTCCACCGCTACAGACGAGGCTAGGGAGGCAAGAAGAGAGGTCCAAGAGCTCCGGGCCATGTTCTACGCCCGAAAAAACTGCCAAGACCTCAGGATACGACAACCGTATCCTGCTGCGTTGAGAGATGTTCCCTTCCCTCCAAGATATAAACTATTTAACATCAATCCATATGATGGGAAGACGTCTGTAAGCAGGTACATCACCTACTTCGAAGTCACAACCGACCATCTGCCTCATGACGACGCCATCCTTACACGGTTGTTCATCGGGGCACTGGAGGGGTCGCCTTCGACTGGTACCGCAACTTGCCGGACAGCTGCATCCATTCCTTCGCTGGCTTCAAACGTATGTTCCTGGAGAGGTTCTACGAAGTAGGATAAGACGTGACAATGTCCACCCTCATGGATGTTGTCCAGGGAGAAAAGGAGCTGACAAGAAACTATATCGAGCAGTTTCGCCAAACCGCGATGAAGTTACCTTCCGGTAACCCTGATTCCTCCTTAATTGAAATTTGCCAAAAGAGACTGCTTCCCACAATCAGCCTCTGGATGGGCAAAAGTCAGTTTAAGGATTGGAAGATGTTCATCATCAGTGCCACTAGCGCAGAAGACAAATTAAAGAAAGCTCGCCAATTGGGATTGTACGTCTCAGAAGGAGAGGACAAGGGCAAACGCCCTAGCACCAACAGCAACAATGGTGGTAACCCCTCCAACAATCGAGACAACAAGGACAAACAGGCTATGGTGGCCGACACAGCCCCAAAACCCGAATCAAAGCCGGCAGAAAAGCAGTGGCCTCAGATGACCTACTCCTTCGAGGACGGCCATGTCAAGCCCATCTTGGACATGCTCATACAAGGAGGCCGAATTCAGCTCCCTCCTCTAAGGCGTGAACCTCGTCCTGCAGAAGTGGAGAGCCTCATGTACTGCCACTACCATCGCTATGTTCACCATGCTACACAATACTGCTACCAACTGAAGCAATACATCCAATATCTCATCGATTCTAAGGCCTTGGCCATCGATTTCGAAGAGGTGACCGTAGCAGCCAACATGGTGTCAGTACAATTCGGCAGCTTCCCTCCGACAAAGACTCAAGATGGAGTAGTGCCCGTCCCCATAGCAAGGATGGAGGTCGCTAACCTTCCACCTCCCCGAAACCAGGATGCTAGCCTAGTGCCCCTTACCACATCACGAGTGGAGGTCATGTGGGTCCATCCGGATCTGGTACCTGAAGTTACTCAATCCGCACCTCCCTCCACCAGCAAGAAGAAGAGTGGGAAAGTCAAGTCATGCCGCACAATCTCGACGGAGGTCGAGGAGGCTACGGCTGTCATCACCCGGTCGGGTGCACAATCCCAACCTACACCGGGTAACTCGGCTGAAGATCATCAGCCGACAGCTGCTGACGCTCCAGGACCCTCGCAGCCTTCGACGACCGACAAGCCTAGGCCGAAGGAGACTCGCTTTGATAAGCTGCTCCGAAGAGAGACGCCTCATGGGTTGGAGAGGCCCTACAACTTCGATATCTTGGCACAATTGGCCAACACACCGGCCAAATTGTCGCTATACGAGCTCCTGAGACTCTCCAAAGATGTCCGTGTCGCACTAAACGAGGCACTCCAGAATGTCGACGCATATCTGGCTCAGTCCAATCTCACTGGGAAAGCTCGCCTGCAGATCTCCAGGACAGCACTTGCACAGGCGCAATGCCTAACATCGTCTTCACTCTGCAGGATATGCTTATCAAGACCAACCTGCACGATCGCCCTCTGTATTATACTGGGTACATTGGCGATATCAAGGTGGATCGGATGCATATTGACCCCGGTTCCTCCATAAGCATCATCCCAAAGAGCTTACTACATCATCTGCGCATCCCAATGCATCGTCTGACGCCGACAAGCACTGCCATCAGCGGTTTCAATTCAGGCAGAAGCTATCCGATCGAGAAGATTCGCTTGAAGTGCCAAATCGGCGACCTTCAGTCAGAAGTGACCTGTTATGTCATAGACACAGACACTTCCTACAATATTCTCCTGGGGCATCCTTGGATACACGATTACATGATCGTGCCCTCCATACTGCACCAGTACTTCAAGTACGTCGATAAGCACGGCTTCGTGAGGACAGAATTTGTCGACATCGATCCTTTTAAAGGGGTCGAATCCTACTACTCAGATTCATGCTTGTACGAGAAGTCAAAAAAGTACCTTGCCGAAGGAGATACTCAAGCTAAAACTGAGGCGGCAGCTGGATCAGAAGAATCGCTGACAATCTACCTCCAAGCCCGTAAACCTGACAGAACTGCACCCCTTATGGCAACTCTGCGTAAAGATGCAATCAGCCTCTCTACACAGGAGGAGCAGATGATAATCCGACTGCCAAGGTCTGGCCAAGCGCCAAGACCCACGACAGAGCCACTGACAATCAGACAGCCTAGAGCTAGTCAGCAACAAATAGAGGAGCTCAATCCCTCTGTCAAGCCGATGACGATTCGTCTTCCCAGAATGAATCGGCAGCCGAGCGCTAAGCCGGGGACTACTAGCCAGCCAACGACTCCCCGCCCAGCATCGAACACCAAACTGGGGGTGGCTAGTACGCCAACGACTCTACATTCTGCTCCATCCATGGAGCCCCTGATGATTAAGCTGCCCAAGTCATCCTCTCAGTCTTCATTTACACAGGGGGTGGCTGAAGAAGAGTCAGAACTGGCCAAGTATGTGGCTGCTCACACCGATGTTCCATCCGCAGATGATGTAATCCTACTGGAAAAGATACCTTACTTCATCAATAAAGGGCTATCTTTGAATTATCTCGAGCTTAATAAGCTTTGTACAATGTATGCTATGGAACACGGTATAGGCACCCACCTGCACACACAGGTAACAAATGTCTACACCACAAACCAACTTACTCCAGTGGAAGACACTTACCGCATAATCGAGGAAGAGGATCATCCAATCATCTTCGGCCGGGAGAATAATCCATAACCCTTTAGGGTAGAAGAGATTGATCTCGAACCCGACACCGGGAGACTGCCCCCTTATCTGTATAGTTCCTAATCCAAGTACCTCATGCAAAAACAGGGGTATGATCTGGAAACTACACCAGGCTTGAACTACGGCACTGGACGGCGGTTACCCTTATAATTGCCGGTCCCGACTGAGAAACCATGAGACTATTACAACAAAACCAGATATGGGCTAGGTTATGTTACACCGGCAACGACCCCTGAAAGCTCAGACGAGGAATGCGACTGGCATTCACACTCAACCGGATCACCCACTTCCGATTCGGATGTCAGCATTGGGGACATGCTCAGGCAAGTCTGGTCCGTCAATATGGTATTTGCCGACGCCTATGAAGAAGATGAAGACATTCCTGAACTTCTTGAGTTAGAGCCGTGGGCACAACAACTAGATGCACAATGGGAGAAGCGGTTCGAACAAAGAGAGCCTCCCACCGAGGATGAGTTTGTGTAAATTGATCTCGGTGATGAGTCATCACCGAAGCCCATCTTCGTCAGCAAGAATCTGACAGACGAAGAGTGGGAATTACTACTACAACTCGTCAGAGAATACATTAACGTGTTCGCCTGGAGCTACGAAGATATGCCAGGACTGAACCCCGAGGTTGCACTTCACAAACTCAACATTCGTCCGAACGCAAAACCGGTCAAGCAATAGCAACGACGGTTCTGCCCCGACGTCATGAATGCCATTGAAGCTGAGGTCAACAAACTGATAGCCAACGGCTTCATCCGCGAGGAACAGCATCCTGACTGAGTCACCAACATAGTACCAGTCCTCAAGAAGAATAGAAAGATTCGAATCTGCATCGACTTTCGTAATCTGAATGAGGCTTGTCCTAAGGATGAGTTCCTCCTTCCTATCACAGACATCATGATTGAAACACCTGCGGCTTTGAGCGTATGTCATTCATGGATGGTTTCTCGGGGTACAACCAAATCAAGATGTTCCCTGATGACGAAAAGCATACATCATTCCGAACACCAATTGGCACATATTGCTACACAGTCATGCCTTTCGGTTTAAAGAACGTTGGTGCCACCTATCAAAGAGCTATGAGCATCATCTTTAAAGACCACATGTGCAAGACAGTGGAATGCTACGCCGATGACATCACCGTTAAAAGCCGCTCTAAGGAAGATCATCTGCATGATCTGAGGACAGTGTTCGACCTGATACAAGCGCACAATTTGAAGATGAATCCCACAAAATCCTTCTTGGGCATATCCAGCGGGAAGTTCTTGGGTTTCATTATTACTTCCTAAGGTATCTACATAGACCCTGAGAAAACGAAGGCAATCATGGAGATGGGTCCCCCAAGAAATCTCCGTGAACTCCGAGGCCTTCAAGGGAGGCTGGCCTACATCAGGAGGTTTATCTCTAACCTCTCCAGACGATGTCAACCATTTACCCAGCTTATAAAGAAGGGCGTTTCATTCGTATGGGATGAAGAATGCCAGCGCGCCTTCGACAGCATCAAAGAATATCTAACGAACCCTCCAGTCCTGGTAGCCCCGATTGTTGGAAGACCATTCCTGCTCTATGTAAGAGCGATAGAACATTCTCTCGGTGCTCTGCTAGCACAAAACAATGATGCAGGCCACGAGCAGGCTATATATTACCTCAGCCGAATGATAATGGGGCCGGAATACCGATATACTGACGTAGAAAAGGAGTGCCTTGCTCTGGTGTTCGCCATTCAGAAGATGCGACACTACGTCACGGGACAAACCATCCATGTCGTATCAAGAGTCAACCCCCTCAGGGTCCTTATTACCAAGCCAGGTGCACTCAGTTCTTGCCTCGCTACCTAGGCGATTTTATTGTCTTCCTACCACATGATCTTCGTCCCCCAGAAGGCTGTTAAAGGTCAAGCTCTGGCAGACTTTTTAGCAGCTCATCCAGGATCGGAGTCAACCAGAATAGACGAAGAGATTCCAAATGAGGTCGCCAATTCAAATGTTGCCTCTCACGATACTATATGGCGAATGTTCTTCGACAGCGCTTCTAGAACTGGGCCCAAGGGCAACATCGTCGCTGGAGTCGGAGTGGTGCTGATTTCTCCCTCCAGGCTGGTGATCATTCGAGCTTATTCCCTCACGGAGCCCTGCTCAAATAATGTGGCTGAGTACAATGCTTTGGTCATTGGCCTCCGACTTACGAAGGAGCTGGGGGTAGAGTACCTTGAAGCATACGGCAATTCGCAGCTAATCGTTAACCAGATCAGGGGCTCATACGAAGTACATCATGAAGACATGATCCCCTATCACCAAATAGCGATTGACATCATCTTGTCCTTGGAAGGGTTCTTCATAGAACACGTTCCCAGGCTCCAGAACATTGAAGCCGATGCCCTAGCAGGCCTCGTCGCTTCCTTAGCAGTTCCAAATCATGCTCACCACTTGGTTAACATCATAGGCCGTGAGTTGGTCTGTCCCAGGAATAATATTCAATGTGTTGAGAGTTACTCCGCTCTGACAGTCGACGAAGCACCAGACTGGAGACAACCATTCATCGACTTCGTAGTCTACGACATCCTGCCAGAGAATCCGAAGGAAGCCACTTCTATTAGAAGACGTTCCCTCAGATTCTTCTACGATACAGAGATGAAAATGCTATATCGGCGATCATATGTTGGATTACTGCTTCGATGTCTGTCAAACACAGAAGCCAAAAAAGCCGTTCGTGAAGCTCATGATGGCATCTATGGGGCCCATCAGCCCGGCCCGAAATTATAAGATCGCCTTCGCCGAATGGGCTATTACTGGCCCACGATGGTTGCAGATGCAATAGACTATGCACGAAAATACAAAGCCTGTCAAGTCCACGCAGATTTTATCCACCAGCCATCCGAGTTTTTACATCCGACGGTGGCATCTTGGCCATTCGAGGCATGGGGAATGGACATCTTTGGTCCGATCACTCCGCCTTCGTCCCGAGGACACTACTTCATACTCGCAATCACAGATTACTTCTCCAAATGGGCGGAGGCTATTTCACTGGCAGAAGTCAAAAGTTCAAACGTGATCTGCTTCCTCAAGCATCACGTCATCTATCACTTTGGACTGCCCCGAAGGATCATCCACGATAATGGTCCGCAGTTCGCAAGCCACGCCTTCTATCGGTTTTGCGACAAACACCGAATCCAGAATATTGCTTCAACACCATACAACCCGGCGGCTAATGGTCTGGCTGAAGCGTTCAACAAAACAATCATCAAGCTTCTCAAGAAGTTCATGTCATCAAATAAACGCGACTGGAATGAAAAGCTCGGCGAATGCTTATGGGCATACCGTACTACCGTAAGGACTGCCACCGGGAACACACCATTCTCTCTGGTATACGGAAGTGAGGCAATTCTCCCACTGGAGACTCAAATCTCCTCACTCCGTTTCGCTCTCACCTATCGGTTGACAACAGATGATAATCACCATCGCCGACTACAAGAGTTGGAGGCCCTAGATGAGAAGCGCCTGTTAGCTCAACAACGAATCGAGCTGTACCAAGCCCGTATCTCCGGAACCTTCAACAAGAAGGTTAAAATCAGAACATTCCAAGTGGGCGATCTCGTTCTGGCAGTTTGGAAGCCAATGGTTATGACTCACAAAACTGCCGGCAAGTTCCAGCCAAAGTGGGAAGGCCCGTTCATCATCGATGCTGTATTCTCTAATGGAGCTTACCGCCTCGCAAAACAAAATAGAGACTTGCCCATGTTGCCCATCAACGGCAAGTTCCTAAAGAAGTATTACGTCTAAAACGATATCCTACAAATTTCCCTGATTAACGAGTTATGTACCCTCTGGTACCGCTGAACTCACATTCCAAATCCAAATATCCCTGATTGATGGGTTATGTACCCTCTGGTACCGCTGAACTCACATTCTGACTCCAAATCTCCCAGATTGTTGAGTTATGTACCTGCAAGTACCGCTGAACTCACACTCTGGTCACTACAAATAAATCTATATCGCATCTTTTAGGTAGTAAGTCAGGTATGATCATATCTCTGAACTTTCTTCCTAAAAGAGCTCCCTCCTCATGATCCAATACCCGCACTCTCAGTGCATAAACAGGGTAACAGATCCACAAATTTCCTGAAACAACCACGTCGATGTTACCTCTGAGTTGTTCCCCTTCCATCAAAAAACAAACCGCCTCTCATATAGAACTTCCACGTCCTTATTACCTCTGAGTTGTTCTATATACCCTTCATGGAGCCCACTCCTGCCATGTCCTTATTACCTCTGAGTGGGAAGGCTCCATCGAAGAAACTCTCATATTTACCATGTCCTCATTACCTCTGAGTAAGTATGTTGGTTCTCTTTTGCCTTATTATCCGTATCCAGAACCAGGGTACGCCAAGGATAATAGGTCCACCAAAAGTCTCCCATTAGGGCAACTACTGCAAGCAAAGAATAGAGCAAATGTATTCTGTTCATTCAAAATTAGTTACATTTACATAACTACATCTCATGAGCAAACCATAAGAGTTCTCTATCATTTCATTCAGACAAGAAGAAAAAAAAAGATTACATTGATGTCCAAAAGAAGCAGAACACAAACTACAGCTAAAGACAGACAGAAATATCAAGACAAAAGACGGACATTTATGAGAGCCCACAAACCCTAGTTGCGTGGACGCATATACCAATCCCTCAACCATTTTTTATATGAAGGATCTACTTGAGCAAGATCCTCGTCCGGAGCAGGAGGATCAGAACTCCCAATATTACCCCCTTCAGGCTGGAGCTCCTCCTTTACAGCAACTTCAATGTTGGGAGTGGTTCCCTCCCCTATAGGCGCCAGCCCTTCTTGTTGTTCCTCCTTTTTTGGTATCACCTCTTCCTTAACAAGTAATGACTCTGGGTAGATGAAAGGAGGTAGCAGCTTCTCCTTCACAATGATCTCAGCCTTCGGCAAGGATGCTGCAAGAATCAAAGATAAAAGAAACAAAGTTAGCCAGGTGAAACTAACTTAGTATTTCGGGGCTTGTGCGGATCTGCTTAGCGAGGCCTCATACGACCCAGTTCAGATGAGTTCATACGGTTCTGCTTATCGGAGCCTCATGCGGCCCAGTTCAGATGGGCTCATGCGACTTGGTTCAGCGCAGCTTCATGCGGCTCTGTTTCGACGGAGTTTATGCGGTTTTGATTAGCGGAGCCTTATGCGGCCCAGTCTAGATGAGCTTATGCAGCACAGTTCAAAGGGGGGGCTTATGCGGTCCTGTTTGATGGGGTTTCATGCGGCTCGATTCAGAGGGACTTATGCGGCTCTGTTCGATGGATCATTATGCGATTCAGTCCGCGAAGTGTTTATGCGGTCACTAGACAACTCCCATGCGGCTCGGACATGGGGTATACCCTCCATGCGGCTTGGACATGGGACGTACATGCGGTCCATACAATTTGAACAGTTTAATGGAGATGAAGCACGCATTAAAGGCTTGTGCATAAAACATGCAACAGAGCCATCATTGTTAGGGCTTATGAAGCATACGATCCTTCCAAATCCTTACCAGTAATAGTGGGGTGAACGTCGGGATAGACTTCAGGCACCGCAGTCGACGTCGAAGCCACTCCCTTACCCTTCGTCGCAGCCTTGGAAGTCTTAGGGGCCATCGTTGATCGAAGAAGAAGAAGACGGCAGCCTAGGGCAAGAAAAGTTCAAGTAAAAGAAGAAAGTAAAGAGTTTCCATAAGAATTTACTTCTATTTATAGGTGGATAGGGGTTCATAAACCGACGGACGCTTCGATTCGCGGGCCGCCTAAAGAACAAAATCGACGCTTCGGTCATCGAGGCAAATCTGACCCTTGGGATCCTGCTCCCAAAAGACGGCTCCAAATCAAAATGAATCAAGAGCAATTAATGATGCCTACGTGGCAGAAAGGATAGCATGCGGACAGAGCGGTCGATGCGGCTAGGCAGTCCATGTGGCCAGGAAGTCCATGCGGCCAGGAAGGCCATGCAGCTAGGAAGTCCATGCGGCCAGAATATCTTATGCGGCCAAGAGAGCTTATGTGGACATAGCAATGCTTCTCATTCAAAGTATTTCAATTTTTCAAATTAAAAACTTTGAAGGGGTCTTGTAGAAGCATGGAAATGAACAGGAAGTTCTATGCGGCTCAAGGCTAGGGGAGTTTCATGCGGCTCAACAGTTCATCGGAGTTTCATGCGGCTCAGAAGTTCAATCCTATGTGGCTCAGGACTAGGCGAGTTCCATACGGCTCAAACATCCATTAGAGCTCATGCGGTTCAGAAGTTCCCAGCGAGCCACGTGGCCTTATGCGGTTTAAAAAGTCCTTCACAAACCGGCCACAATTAATTTATACAGCTGGCTCAATTAATTCGAAGCGACGGCTCTGACACGAAGGTTTGAACAGCTCTGACATAAAGCTGCAATAATGACTCTGACATAATGGCGTGCTCCTAGGGAAACAAAAAAATATTTTTCTATAGCTGGCACGATCCATCGAATCCCAAAGTCTTCCATATGGCTTTGACACGTGGCCAGCCGCATGCGGCTCAAGTGGAGGCCACCCCCATGCGGCCGCTACTCTCATGCGGCTCGGATCATGGGGACCATCTCCATGCGGCTCTAATCCTGAGAAGCCACCTCCAAGTGGCCGCTACCCTCATGCGGCTTAGATTATGGGGACCATCTCCATACGGCTCAAATACTGAGAGGCTACGCCCATGCAACCTTGACACGTGGCCAGCTTTATGCGGTTCAGTTGGAAACCCCCCTCATGCGGCTCAGATTTCGGAAGCCACACCTATGCGGCTGCCACCTTCATGCGGTTCAAATTCTGAGAAGCCACCCTCATGCGGCTCTGTCAAGACACCCTGTCCCTGTGGCTCGCGGTTAGGACACGTGGCAGAAGATCAGTTTCTCCCATGTCCCTATGGCTCGCAGCAGAATGATGGTTAGATACGTGGCACCAAATCAATCAAGATTTATCAACAAATCCTAATAACCAGATTTAGTACGATCATCATAATTACCCGGATCAAATCAAATTTATTGCAATCAAGCAGATTGAACACGTGGCAGGAGATCCGAGTTTATCACAAAGATTTGTGGTAATCAGCATTAATTTCCCATACGGATTTGGCGCAATCAACATTAACTACCCAAATTTGTTACAATTAAGATCAACAGCCCAGATTAATTGCCAATAAGACAGGATCAAGGAAAAATGGTAATTAATCCCCAAACCGCCGACTTTTCAAGGGACAATCATTGCAAACCCTAATGATCACACCCTATTCCTATAAATAGAAAGGTACCATTCCCTTGCAAAGAAGAGGAGAATCCCAGAGAGAGGACCCCTGGTGGAATACACAGAGAAATAAAGGCACGCACAGAAGAGTCTCCCCACACATTCCGAGAGCATTTCTTCATTAGAGCCAAGGCTACGTCCGATCGTCCAAGGAGTAAGGCAGAGCTGCCGTCGTTTTCCCGAGCCTCTACCGTCACCCCCCAGAATCAAAAATAAACAATCGGCTTAGATTACTGTACCTAGGTTTTCATTCCTAGGCTTTCTTTGTACGAGCGAGTTTGTATTATGAGTCTAAGTTCAGTCCTCCTATAAAATTGTTCTGCACTTTTATAATCAATGGCAAACACCGGGTCCACAGGCTGGTTCTGATCGTAGGCTCCATCTATGCCAAACCCGTAGTAGGTCGGGCAATCTGCATCTAAATTCTCAAAAAAATAATGGGGGTTGTCCTGTTAGGATATGAGCAAGTACAAACACCAACAACAGTTCCATGTGAATTGATAAATACTATAAGAGACAATTATAATAAAATAAATAATGAATGTCAAAACTGGAAGTAAAACTGTATAAAAGAACTGAATAGCATATCATGGGTGAGATGTAAGGTAAAGCTGGAATAAGCAGTAAATGTAATCTGATATACGATGTAAACCTATAAAGTAAGTCCCATGAGATATTAGAGCGTTATGTGATCGACTTCGGTCAAGATCAGGTTATTCCATTTGACCGGCTATGCACAGGTATTATAATAGTATAGGGATCAGGCCGGCCAAAATGGAAAGCTATGCACAAGTAGTATAAGGTCAGGCTATACCCTACGTATGGTGAGGGTGGAGCTATGCACAAGTAATAAATAAGTAGGGGTAATGATCACATAACCTCTAATAACTCCCCATCCCCGAGTAGTATAATGATTCCAGACATGACAGGTCATGACACGGGATTCAAAGAGCAGGGGGCCAGCCCACTCCCAAATCGGTGTCTATACAAGTACATGTAACAATATCGAACAATGTACTCATATACCAGGTAAACCGGAAATGACATCTCATGACGAGATTCAATGTATACTAGTCCGTGTATCCTCATGTCGAGAATCAAGTATAACACTATAACTAAATCGGATATAGTAGATATCAAAGTAATAAAAACTATTAGAGAATGTACTTGCCTGAGGTCCTGAGCTGAGAAAATCGAAACTACAAACCACTCAATAAGTCACGAACGGTCAACTCGCACAACAGTCTCCTAATGCTAAAAATAATATTATCAACATTCTCAGAATAGTCAAAATAGCTAGAAACGCCTATCCATAAGTCCAATTCGGGACACAGGAACAAAACGGTAATTTTGGGCCAAAACGATGTCCGCCATTGAACCCACTTTGCACCAAAAAGTGTGCCAGAATCTATGGTCTCTAAAGTCATTAAACTACATGTCTACAGGTCCGGTTTGACGAGATGAATCCAACCGTATGTCCAAAGTTGGATTCTGGTGGATCGTGCACAAATTTATCCGTTGGATCGGGTCGCGGGCCCACCAAAATAGCGTTCCGGTCGACCTTCTCAGATTCGGACCAAACTTGGCATAAATGACCAGAAAAATGATACAGTCCTGTTGGCGTAAGTTTCGTTTCGATATGAAGAGTGTGCATAAAGTAATTGACAAATTTATAAAAGGTCGATACAGTAAATTTTGACGGATACGCATCAAATTCGTCGTGCACATGCGACCAATTTAAATTCTGTCAAAGCCCACACGTCCACGAAGTCGATACGCACCTTTTAATACTTTTTGTTCGTGACCACGTCATCCGGATTGACGTGACGGACGTCATATCGAAACAATTTTTCTAAAAATTTAGTTTTGAAAACCAGTTTTTTCTCAATCTTCATAAACTAATAACTTTCTGTATAATGCATAAAATTTAGATCCACAAGATGGGTTTTGATCTCCTATATGTTATCTACAAGTCTCTTCAGAATTTTTTGCAAAGTTTGTGATATTCTGGTCATAAATCGACCACAAACATAGAGTTTCAGGACGGTTTCTAAACAAAGAAATTCGAGTTTTTTCTCGATTTTGGAACTCATTTTTCATCACACATGATGCGAATCGGCACGAACTATTAAATAGGATTAAAGATGTATGGGTTGTCTACACGTAGAATTTTACGGATCTCGATTTGATCGAGTGTGCGTGTAGAAACGAGACGAGGAAGATAGGTACCTTACTGATGTGCGCTGTTTCGAGCTGTCGATTTCCCCGCGCGCGTGCGTCAATTCCGGCAGCCTCCGGCGGTCGTGGTGGCAGCGCTAGGTCGTCGGGAAGGCGGGGAGGTGTGCGGCTAGGGTTTGGGTTAGGGTTTTTGAGAAAATTTCTTCCTTTCTCTTTTTCGAAACACATATAAAAGGGGGGCTTGCGTTCGGGTTTATGGAAAGGGGGGTTTGCTTGGCTGAAGCCCAAAAGGGGCTCGAGTTCTAGCCTGCTGTATGTGTGAGTGTGTTGGTGTTGAGTTGCTTTCTTTGTTTTTTATTCCTTTCTTTCTTTCTTATACTTTAATACTATATATATATATATATATATATATATATATATATATATATATAAAGAACTACCCATTTTATTCAAGAAGGCCACAAAAAATGAAACCTTTACAAGTATACCAGAAGGCACAAAATGTCGAAGCCTATACACGTATACTATCAAAAACAAGGGAAAACGGGAACCAAAATGGCTAAGCGTGGGATAGGAGAGAGTTCCAAAAGACCGTCTAGCCATGCGAACAGAGGGAGCTCCGCTTGTGGTACTGCCGAATGGTCTTCCAAATCAGTTGGTCTGCGGAGTACTGGTGGCCTTCATATCTCGCCTTGTTGCGGTTTTTTCAGATAACCCATGTTGCAGCGGCAGCTAAGATCTGGTGGCTATGGGACGCGAATGCCCAGGCCACAACTTGGTCAGGGAAGTTGTCGCCCCCTTGAGTCATTCTGCAGTGCTGGGAAAGAACTCTCCAAACCTTGACAGGTAGGTCCCCCTGACAGAGGATGTGGTCAACGGTTTCTGATTGACGATCAGAGCAGCAAGTGCATGCTGACGCAAGACTGAACCCGATAGTGTTGAAGGTGTCATCAGTGGGAAAGATATTGCGTAGGGCTCTCCAAATGTGGAAGGACCACTTCTTGGGGATGCACGTCTACCAGAAGGCTGCGATGGTTGGAGAAGGCGCGGCATTACCTAGGATCACCCTTCTAGCCGATCGAACCGAGAATGATTCGGTGGTTGCGGGCTTCCACTGGAGCTTGTCCGTGGCCGACCCAATCGTCAATCCACTTCGTCGGATGCTATCGACCGTCTCTGGTCCGGCCTAGACCCGGACCTTGTTCTAATTCCAGTTGTTGTCGGAGGGGTCCCGCAAGTCCTTGATAGTGTTGTTCCTAGGGGCAGCAGAAATATTGGGAAGCAAGGTGTCTCCGACCAAATGTTCCAGAAATGGTGAGGAATCGCCATTGCCCACCTGTAGGCGAATTATGGGTTCGACAAGAGACCGAATGATGAGAATGCGTCACCAAACCGCTAAGGATCTGCTGTTCGAGATGGCCGTCGTCGGGTGGATGTGCTTGAACTATCTGGCCTTCACGAAACTGGTCCATAATTTCTGACTCGTGCGAAGCCTCCACCATAGTTTCATCGAAAAGGCATTAACGATGTAGAAGAGTTTGGTGAATCCCAGGCCCCCCTCCCCAGTAGGACGAGCCATGGTATCCCAACTAGCCCAATGGTGCTTGTCATTGCCGCCGCTGTGCCCCCAGAGAAAGTTGCTAAAGATACTTTCGATCGAGGAGAGCACTTTTTTGGGTGGGGAACACGCTGCCAGGGTGTAGATAGGAATGGATGTGAGGACGTGATTGATAAGGATCATCTTGCCTCCTGGGGATAGGGTAGCGTTATGCTAACCCTCGAGTTTTTTCCTGATGCGATTGATCAGGTTCTCAAAAATGCCGACGTTGGATTTACCGTACACAAGGGGGCATCCAAGGTAGTGGAAAGGGGGATGCTTGATGGGGAAGAAGGAGGTGTTGGAGAGGCCGGCCACGTGCTCTCTCCTGATTTTGTGGTGGGTGTAGATAACACTTTTGTCCGAGTTTACTTTCTGGCCCGAGCATCTGGCGTATCTCTGAAGCATGTTGTGGACAACTTCCACCGACCCGGCATTCCCGGAAGAGAAAATGAGGATATCGTCAACGAATGCCAGGTGGGTGATGATCGGCCATCCACTGACGGTATGATAGTGCTGGAAGTTAGGGGTGCTGACCATCTCATTAAGGTTTATGCTCAAGGCGTCCGCCGTAATGATGAAGATGGTAGAATATAAGGGATCTTCTTGCCTAACCCTGTGAGTCGATTTGAAGAAGCCATCCGCCTGACCGTTGATAATCGTGGAGAACCATGAGTTGCTGATCGATCTCCACACAATGTTGGTCCAAGTTTCAAAGAATCCGAAGGCTCTGAAGACCCAGATCATGAATTGTCAATCCAGTACGTCGTAAGCTTTCTCCATGTCCAATTTGATGGCTATGTTGCCCTCTCTTGCTGAGAGCTTCATGCAGGTAATTAACTCCTGGGCCAATATGATGTTGTCTTGGATATTTCTCCCCAAGACAAAGTCGCTCTGCTCCTCCGAGATGATCTTGGGTAGAAGATTAGACATACAGGAGGCGATGATCTTGGATATGATCTTGTTAGTGAAGGTACAAAGACTGATGGGGCGAAAGTCACGGAATGTCTCCGGGTTATCTTTCTTCGGGATGAGGATCAGATTGGTGTTCGAGATGGTTATGGGGTAAGTAGCTCCCTGAAGGAAAGCAGAGACCGCTTTGTGGATGTCCACCTTGATGATATCCTAGCATGTGCGAAAAAAACTCCGAAACCCCGTCTGGTCCGGGTGCAGTATGTTCGTCAAGGCCCCAGACGGCCTCTTTCACCTCTTGCTCGGAGGGAGGCTATTCTAACTGGATGTTGTCTGTGTTGCTAATAAGGTGGGGGACCTCTTCCAGGAAGGTGTTGTCTCTGAGGACCTCTTCCTTCGAGAATAGCCGGGAATAGAACTTCATAGCTGCCGCTTGGATACCCTTTTGCTCGCTGATGCTGATCCCATTTTCGTCAGAAATCTGGTGGAGAGTGAGTTTCTGTCTGCGACCATTGACGCATGCGTGGAAGTAGCTCGAGTTTTTGTCCCCTCGCTGTCCCATTTAAGCCTCGCTTTCTGCTTCCAAAAGTCGGTCTCAACTTTCAGCCTGAATTTGAGGATAGCTTTGGTGAGGTTAAGGGCGTTCCTGGTAGCAGGCGAACAGTCGGTCATGTGCCTGACTTCGGCACGAGTAACGTCATCCTCAGCCTCACGAATGGCTTGAAAAATACCCCCATAAGTTTGTTTGCTCCAGACCGCGAGGGCTTTCCTCGTGGCCTTGAGCTTGTTAGCTACCCGGGTGAGAGGTTCGGGGGAGTCCGCGCTGTTCCATGCTTCCGTGACAACGCCAAAGAATTGGGGGTGTTTGCTCCAGAAGTCCAGGAATCGAAAACTTTTAGTGGACTGGCTGGATATGCTAGTATTTCCAACTAGCAGGAGGCGTGGTCGGATTCTGTGGCATTAAGGTGAGAAAGCTTAGAGGTAGTCCCCATGTCTTGCCAGTGGGCGTTCGTTAGGGCCCTGTCAAGGCGGGAGTATTGCCGTCGGTCACCTTCCTGCATGTTGCACCAGGTGAAGGCGTTGCCAGTGAACGGAAGAGGGGATATGTGGGAGTTGAAGATGAAGTTGTTAAAATCTTACATGGCCGAATGGGGGGGAGGGCGGCCGCCAGTCTTCTCTTCTCTGCAAGTGATTGCGTTGAAGTCCCCTATGCAAAGCCACGAGAGGTTATGGTGGTGATGCTGGATGTCCAAGAGGTCGTTCCAGAGGAGTTTGCGATCAGCAATGTCACAGCTGCCATGGACCACAGAGAGGATAACATGCTTGGGGATAATAGGGTGCTCCATCCAGCAAGATAGGGCTTGCCTAGAGTCCTGGATGACTCCGATCTTGACGTCCTTCGAGCAGAGGATCCAAATGTCGTGTCTGCCAGCAATGGCCGACTGAAATCCTAACTGCAGTTGAATGGATTTGAGTTTTTTGTAGGGGATTTTCAGTTCAAGGATGATCAAGATGTTGATCTTGTGAGTCTTCTTAAGGCTGGTGATTCTCCTCATGGTAGGTTTGTTCGCCAGATCACGGACATTCCAGGAGAGAATGTTCAGCATTAATGGAGCTTGGGGGGGTTTGGTTGGTCCGCTTGGCTGCGGACCTGGTGTGCATGGTCGTGGACTTTGCGGCCCCTTTTTATTAGATTCCTAGTTGTGGTGGAAGCCTCTTCCACCGTCGGGGTGGATGTGCCGATGATAGAGTCCTCGAGGGGTTGGGGAGGGTGTCTTCGTGGTATTCTACTGATTCTCCAGCGGAGTCAAGATCGGGTTCCTTCGGAGGGATGAGGAGGGTGTCGTCGGAGATGCCAATCTAGTCACCTTCCGACTGGAGCGGGAATCCTGCAGCAAGGACCTGAAGTGCTCTAAGGGCCTGCTCTGGCCGTAGAATAGCAAGGGCGTCTACGACGGCGACCCCGTGGGAGGCGAGGTGGTCTGGGGCGTTAGAAAGTTCTAGGAGGGTCTCCTTTGCGGCCTCCGGGGGGTGTCGCAGGTGTCTTCAGAGACCAGCCTGGGGATCACGACAGAGTCTGCAGGAATCTTCTGGTCGTGGGCGATCGCTTCTGAAACAAGGGCGTTAAACTGATTAGAAAGGAGAAGATTTGGTGGGTGGAAGGGGATTACCGCCTTGTCTGAGGAGGCACTTCTGCCTGATTTGCCTTCACTGGAGTTGAACCTGATGTGGGAGTTCGATAGAGGGAGCAAGGGGGGTTGGGCAAGCTCTTGATACTTGTCCCCTATTGGGTGGGATTCTTTTCGTACAGGTTTCTTCTTTAGCTCGGGATAGAGATGGAAGCAATGCTTTGAGAGGTGACAGCGCAAATGGCAGTGTGAGCAGAAGATTATGTGATTGTCGTAGATAATTTGCTGGGTGTGAGTCTGTTGCCAACTTTAAGAAGGATATGGTTGGGGGGTTCGGAGGTGAGATCGAGTTCCACACATATCTTGGCGTAGTGGGCTTTGGTCAGGTTGCTGGTTTTTGCGACAGTGGCCACCTATGTCCCGAAAGAGTTGGCTATACGCTTAAGAGCCGCTGGAACGAAGCAAATGAGAGGAAGATTGGAAAGGGTGACCCAGGCAGCAACCATCGTTGAGTCTTCCTTAGTGTTAAAGTTCGCTGACCACTTGATTATCTTCATCTGGTGGGAATCAACCCTACTGGTGCCTTTGGACCACACGGTCCTGTGATCAAGATCGGAGGAGAGGTAGAGCAGAATATGCCTCGGGTCGAGAGGGGCCACCCTGTATTCACCCGTGAGCTGCCAACTGGCGATGACCTCCTGGACCCGGGAGAGTTTAGGGCAGCCTGAGGAGAATTTGAGAACGAAGGAGTAGGGAAAGGAGGAGGCCAGGGAGGTCAATTCCTGGTCGGAGAAGGGCACCGTAGGTATGGAAGATTACAGCGAATACACAACTTCGGGGAGGGGGACGTCCGGGAACATGAGACCCTACTTGGACGCCCTGTCAGGGCGAAGCTTGTCGACGAAGGAAGGCAGCGGGGCAGCCGACGAAGGGGGTGAGGCCCGGCCTAGGCAGGGGGCGGGCCGCGCGGGAGAAGAGGGTGGGGGTGAAGCTACGGTCGGCCGGGAGGCTGGAGCCAAGCTGGGGATAAGAGCGATGAGGTCATCCGAGAGAGAGAGCGATCAGGAGGGGTGGGGGATGGGATCACGGTGGGGGCGCAGAAGGGTGTGCTCGTTGCTGGGGAGAGGACAGGAGCTGCTCCGTGCTCGGCGCAAGAACCACGCACAACCGGTTACGAAGAAGAGGGGGTGGAGAAGGGAGATGGGGGTGGGTGGCCGCAGCTGGCAGGGACGTAGACAGGGGGCAAATTGCCTGAAGGGGGCACCACCAAGGATGCCTGGGTCGAAAGTGCCTGCAGGGGAGGAGACGCCTTATGCGCCCGACAAAGAAGAAAGGACGAGTGCATCCTGAGAGGGGTCGATACTGACGATGCCACCATACTGGACGCCATGCGCGCCCGCAGAGGATGGAAGGGGGGCCCATCTGCGCTCACAGAGGAAGCAGGACGGCCATATGTGCCTCGAAACGGAGGACCATATGCGCCTGCGTCGCCATATGCGCCTACTGTGGGAGCAGCGGAGACGTTGCCGGCACATGCGCCTGCATAGGGGCACGGAGGGCCGTATGCGCCCAGGGCAGAGGGCCGTTTGCGCCCAGGGCAGAGGGCCCGAAAGCGCTAGCAGAAGTGGATGGGGGGCCTCCATATGCGCCCATGGACTGGGGGGGCATATGCGCCGACGACGATGGAGCTGCCGTATGCACCCACAGTAGGGTATGCGCCTAGGCACATGGGAGGGCATGGTTGCGCGCCTCCAGGCAGCAAGATAGCGCCGCTAGGAGGGAGGGCAGGAATTTCAAAATTCGAATGCGAATTTTGGTAATTCCTGTCGAAGGTCGATGTCGAGGCGGGCCGGGAGGAGGGCCAGGAGAGTGAGGATGCAGCCATCGGAAGGAAGGAGGCGGTGGCGAGGAGGAGGCCCGACCGACGCATCGATTCTGGTCGGAGACGACCGGGGGCCCGACAAGGGCGGCATGGGGGGATGATAGTGCCGGGAGGGGGGCCGATGGCGCCGGGAGAGGTCGCGCCGCGACAGGCACGGGGGGGCGGCTGGGGGAGACCGGAGGAGAGGAAAATGGCAGGGGGAGGCGGTACTAGACGAGGGGCAGGCGATCGGGGATGGCGCTGTGGACCGAGGACCGCAATAAGGTCGGGAGGGTCGCCTGGCCGAGCCCAGAGGGAGTCCACCATGCGAGGAGGGAGCGAGGAGGAGAAGACCGGGCGTGCCCGCCGGCCGAGGCGGGGCCGGACGAAGAAGCATCAGCGAGGGGTGGGGGGATCGGGCCTGGAGTTGGGGAGAGCACATCTTATATATATATGTATATTTTATATATATATATATATATATATATATATATATATATATAATATATATATATATATATATATATATACATGCACACATACATACATACATACATACATACATACATACATATACATAATATTCATTTATTATATACATATATATACATACTATACAACATACATACATACATACATACATACATATACATAATATTCATTTATTATATACATACATATACATACATATACATACATACATACATACATACATACATACACATAATATTCATTATTTAAAAATACTATTTACGAACCCCTTTTATATAAATAGTGTGTGTATATATATATATATATATATATTATATATATATATATATATATATATATATATATATATATATATATATATAATACACACACACACACACACACACAGAGATAATATATATATATATATATATATATATATATATTATATAATATAGATATATTATATATATATATATATATATATATTATATATATATACATATATTTATATATATATATATATATATATATACATATATTTATATATATATATATATATATATATATATATATATATATAAAATATATATATATATATATATATATATATATAACATATATTTTATTTGTATATATTTAGATATATATATTATATATTATATATATATATATATATATAATATATATATATATATATATATATATATATATATATAGTATATATATATAATGAAATAAATACCAAACATTCTAAAATTATTTCTGAAATTAAAAATAAATATTTCGGATCTATATTTATTCAATATATTAAAAATTTTATAATAAAACTTATTGACATATATATATCTATCTATATCAACAAAATACCTATTTAACTAAAAATGTATAAACACTAACATTAATAATTTGAACAATAATAAATAATAAAATAATATAAATGACTATTGTAGACCTATCAGGAAATTGGGGGTGACAAATCTACCCTCCTAAAAAAAATTTGTTCTCGAAATATATATATATATAGATATATAT
>JANAVB010009596.1:36233362-36247941 GCA_029216955.1 Iris pallida | reverse complement strand
TGAGTTATAGTTGTAATGCCCGCTCCGCACGGTGCTTATGCTGAGTCGTTGACTCGAAGAGTTGCGTTGACCCGATTACGTATCGATGCGAATCGATACAAAGTGTTAAGTTGTCCCGAGCAATGCATCGAACTAAGTCGATACAAAAGTTGCCTTGTCCCAAGAATGCATCGAGTGAATCGATGCGAAGCGCGCGTTGCCTCGAAGGATAAGTGCGTTGAGACGCTCGAAGATTCTAAGAATCGAATCAACCAAGGTGCAAGTCCGAATCGATGCAAGTATTGATTTTAGTTGGTTTCATGTGCAGGCTATACGTTTACGCTGAAATGTTAGAGGTCGCTCTTTTGTCTTATTCAGTAAGGGGTCCGCGAAGCAAATCGTCGCCTTGCGACGGACTGAGGCGTTGGCATGGTAAGCCCAAATCGTACGTATAATTCAATAAGCAACGAAGTGCTCGAATGGGTAAGTCAGGAGAGTGGCCGTGCAACGAAGTTATGAAATCGAGCCGCCTCGGCTCGGCAAAACGACAAAGGCGTATCGATTCAGGTGGGGGGACATAAACCCACACTTTCCCTACTTTCTTCATGTCTTTCATAACATATCATTGAATGCTGAGTTAGCCTATCAATGCCACGAGCATAGCTCGATAGAGAGATAAACTAGTGCGTGTTCGAACACTAGATAGAAATTGAAATGAATCGTACGGCAGACGTACAAGTCGCTATGGAACATTGATATCGCAAAGGCGAGCGCCTCGGTGCGCAAGCCTTAAGAACATGGGATAACGTACTCGGCAGTGCCTAGTGCATGAACCAAACGTGCCTTCGTGCACGAGTTTAGAATGGCTAGAACATTGAAAGACAATAGGCGAGCGCCCTAGCGTGCAAGCCACGGACATTGATGAAGTCATAGAACATCAAAAATACGGTTGAAACGTGCCTTCGTGCACGAGAATAAAATATATGGCTTCGTTGCGAAAGAATATAGTTGTGGCATGAATGTGGCAGAACTGTCGGATATGACATAATGCCTCGAAAGGTGTTTGGGACCTTGGGTCGTTCGATTGACGAACATTGAGTTGAGGCATAGGCCATTGAACATTGAAACGAAGTATGAAACGTAAGAAAATAGAAGTTAACGTAAGAAATACGAGATGATAATACGGCATGGTGCCCTTCGAAATGTTCGCGGCCTTCGGGCGTTCGTTGAGGACATCCGGGCGTTGTGCCAATTGAAATAGAGATAAGCGAACTTGCTTGGTTGTATGAAGATAAGATTCGTTGCATGGTCAAATGGACTTAAAGATATAAAAGCCCGTACATGGGTATTCCCTCAAACGCAGCGCGCCAGGGCGCTGGGACCGTTCGACCGAGGAGGGATTCGTTTTCGGTATTGTTGGTTGCACTTCATTTAGAAGGGTAGCGACCTTCTGGTGAGTGTGATAAGCCACTTGCTGTGATTATTTCGGTGGCCTCTGATGTTGGTTAGCAACCGCACAGAGTTAACATCGTCTTATATTTCGATTCGATAAATATAAGTCCATTCTAGCCCGAAAAGCTAGTGACCTTCATATAGTTAAGGGTGATGGGTTTGGAAGTGCAAGGTATACGTATATCCTGCATACATGGATTCCGAATAGAGGGCACTTATAACATGACAGGGGAAATGGATAGGCGTATCACCTTGCGTCGGTGTAAGGGCGAGTGCGTCAATATTGGTAAGTCATGCCATGAAACAAATACGAGATTGCTTGCCTGTTTACTTATGTGAATTAAATAACATGCTTGCCATGCTTTACATTCTTCGAATTTACCATGAACTCATCCTAAGGAGAACATAGAAAGAGAACTAAATTATATGTTTGTATGAATCAATACAATACTAAATGTCGGTTTGTTAAGTGGGTTCTTGATCAGTACAGCGAGAACGAAAGTACTAATCCCCTACTAGTTTGCTAGCAGGTTCAGGGATTGGTCTGCTCGCGGCGGAGCTTCGCTTGAACGCATTGAGGCTTGGAATGTCGAAGCGTATTGAAGCGTGCGATCGCATTGACGCTCGGATATGCAACAAGATTGATGCGGCCGAGATATAGAAGGCATGATGTATGGAACAGTGAAATCCTTTGTGGACAAGAGAGAACCTGAGTGTTGTAGCCAATCTGGCAAATTCCGTTGGGCTATCGAAAGCCTTTGTAATCTGATTTCGAATATCAATAAAGAGAATCGTTTCGTATACTCTGTTTTCCTTTCGTTGTTAATGTTCAACTCAAAGATAACCATTTGAGAACTTGTCATCTTGTCTTGCACGAGCGTAACTCCAGGCTCGTGCGGCATCATGCCCCATGCGCGGACGATGATTCGGGTGATTCTGAGTCGGGGCGTGACAAATTGGTATCAGAGCTATAGGCTCAATTTCCTCTGGACGCTTGCTTCATTTCAATTCCAAAACGTTGCCCGCCACTAATCGAAATCACTCTTGACTCTATTCGATGCCGCACTGGATGTTCCATACATTAAGTCTAATACAAATCATGTAATTTTACTGCGTATTGTTTTGGAAATTACATGGTGTTTGCTGGAAAAGTCGGGAAAGGTTTGTTGCTGCAAGTGCAACGAGTTGCGAGATGTCAATTCAAGGATTTGTTGCCGCGGATGCAACACGTCGTGAATTGTAATTCGAGATATTCGTTGGTTGCAACGATCGATGTGAGAGAAGTTGGTTGCATCGATACAATGAAAGTCGTGGAATGTTGCTGCAGTAATTGCCATACGTTGATTGCAAATGATGCGTTGAAAAGAAAATGAAAGTTGATATTGAATGTGTCGAACGGATTCACATATCGATTTCGAATGTGCGTTGTGATGAAAAGCGATAAGTCAATATCGAATGTGTTGAACGGATTTGAGCATTGACTTTGAATGTCGAAAATAAAATATTGCACGAGGTGCGGTAAATATCGGAAATAAATCGTTGCACGATGTGCAATGCGTATTGAAAGTAAATTGTTGCACGTGGTGCAACATATATCAAAGTAATCGCTGCACGAAGTACAACGGATAACGAGAATAAATTTTTGCACAAGATGCAATGGAAGAAAACAAAAGTTATAAATCGAAACAAAATCGGTTCGGTTGTGCACCGAGCTTGTGTTGGCAAATGAATGCATTGGCCGAGTTGTTTCGAATTTGATTTAATCAGAGTTACGGTTGTGATCAAGCACGATCACTGCAGAAATCGTGAGTCGGAAGAGATCGTTGGTTCGTAAAAAGTACGTTATAACGGAAGTAACTTGATTTTTGGGTGGTATATGGCATACCACCGATGCAATGAATGGCTCAATTCCGAGTGGTATATGTAATACCATTTGTGCGATAAATTGCATCGACCTATTATGAGAATTGTGGAAGGTTTGTCCGCAACGGACGGGATAGCACCGAGTCTCGAATGAGAATTTGTACGACGGCATGTTGATGCAAGTGTTCTTCGATGATCGGTTAGAACGGTAAGGCGGGACTCGTAACATTGAATGATACGTCGATTGAAAATTTATTGTCGGTCGAATGACGGGAACTAGCGAAACGATTATGCCTTGAGGCAACAATCAGATCGATGGGATAGGAAACTTGAAACGTTGAAATCGAATCGCACGACTTGCGATTTTAATAGAAATGTTGGACGATGCGAATTGTAATCGGATCGCACGATGTGCGACTTCGGTGAGAAAGTTGGTTGACGCGAGTAATCGTGCCTAAGAAATAGTTGGTTACGTTATGACAAAGCTCATTTGAGTACGACTGAAAACACGCGAAACTTAGAGGGCGAGATCGTATGACTTGAGGGTTCGATGTTGGATAATCGGTAACTCGGTTACGCGATCGAAGTATAGCAGGATGCGGCAAATCGGAGAACGAGTCGATACGTATGGAAAAGTTCGTTGCGAACTTGGATGTATGCGATGCGAGTTAAGTTGACGTTGAAACGGATTCAAAGTTGACCCTTACGTTATCGAAATGGATACGGCGTATCGAGATCGATACGTAAGGAAATGTAAACGACGTGAGAATACAAAATAGAGTGTGCCTCGCGCTATAAAATTTTGTAAGTAACGATACGAGAATGAAACGAACTGGTTGATCATGAACTTTGTTATTGATCAAAGACGAGACTATAAGTCATCGACGATTTCTCGATGCGTATAGCATCTCGTGTGTCGACCGCGAGATAAGATAGACTCGAATTCGATACGAGTAGATGTTTCATAAATTGCAAAATCATCGACGATAGTACATGACTTTACTCGGAGGATAGTTGCGCATCAGTTGCGCTGATATAAATGATTTTGTCCGAAATTGGGTAGTCGTATAGAATCGTCGGAACGTGATTTGGCTCCAAAATAAGATATAGCATGGTTCGTAGTAAACTATCCTTCGGTGATAATCCACAATTATCGAGCGTAGCTTCAGGGCAGTTGACCTTAGAAGACTTGACCACTAAATCAAATTGAATGCTGCAGACCGTAAGATGACCCATGCGATATCGCATATGAGATTGCGTCGATAATAAATACAATGTGGTGCATATTGACGATAAGTCTAGGCGATCAAGAATTTTTGGAACAGCTTTCGATTGAGAATGATGTAGTTAGATTTGAGTATTCGTCGGATGAATACTTGAACGATTATGTTGATCGGCGATCGAATAAGAAGTTCACCAAAGAACTTGGTGATTCGAATAGGCGATTGCGAGAATCGTGCTATGTACGAGAGCGAACGATAAGAGAATGACTTACGAGTTATGTCGTTAGATTTGATTCACCTTGCAATTTAGCTTACGTGAATCAAACTTATGCTCGATGTTGCGAGACGGATAAGTTGGGAATTTGGCTAGTGAATTTCCTACTCGATAGGAATTGAACATAAGGCGTATCGTAAAGACCTTCGTGTCAAGGCGATCGTTGCCTTGAGCACCGTCGCCTTGATGTAAAACTTTTGTGTCGGATAGATTGTGGCCTTTGTGCAATGTCAATTTAAAGTTGCATCGGGAGAAGTTAAGCACGGTGTCTAGGTAAGTAATCTAGCGGACGTAGTCCTGAATGTTGATACATTTGCAAGTCAACGAAGGAAATCGTAATCGAGATAAGTACATAGCCAGACTTCGAAAATAGTTAGGTGGCGACATCGAACACAAGGCATTGCAGAGACTCGTTGTGATCGGATGCACGACGGCTTGACGCGATGCGTAGAATTGATAGTCCCGATGAAACATACAAAGTGAGAAATGCGATTTTTGAATCGCATCGTGTGCCTTGACTTTTGTTGGAGGATCGTGTATGTATCAATATGCACATGCAATAGAATTGCGAGAACTCATGCTAGAGCCCAAGTCCGATCGAGAGTACGAGATGGCAAGTAATTGAGAATAAGAAGTTACATGTTAGCGTTGTTCCGATATCCTACAACTGAGCATGGCTGAAATACATATATTGGTAGAACGCCTAAAATATGTGTATGATTCCAAACTAAGTTATACGATTCAAACAATAGTAAGACGAGATCGTGGAACGATCTAATGAAACCCTTGGAAATTTAGTATTGGTTTCGGTTCGGGACGAACCTTGTTTTGAGTGGTATATTATGTAATACCCCGCTCCGTACGGTGCATTACACTGAGTCGTTGACTCGAAGAGTTGCGTTGACCCGATTACGTATCGATACGAATCGATACAAAGTGTTAAGTTGTCCCGAGCAATGCATCGAACTAAGTCGATGCAAAGAGTTGCCTTGTCCCAAAGAATGCATCGAGTGAATCGATGCGAAGTGCCGCGTTGCCTCGAAGGATAAGTGCGTTGAGATGGCTCGAAGATTCTAATAAATCTAATCGACCAAGGCGCAGGTCCGAATCGATACAAGTATTGATTTTAGTTGGTTTCACGTGCAGGCTATACGTTTACGCTGAAATGTTAGACGTCGATCTTTTGCCTTATTCAGTAAGGGGTCCGCAAAAGCAAATCGTCGCCTTGCGACGGACTGAGATGTTGGCACGGTAAGCCCAAATCGGACGTATAATTCAATAAGCATGAAGTGCTCGAATGGCTAAGTCAGGAGAGTGGCCGTGCAACGAAGTTATGAAATCGAGCCGCCTCGGCTCGACGAAACGACAAAGGCGTATCGATTCAAGGTGGGGGGACATTAACTTTCTTTCCTACTCCGTCATGCTTAAGTAAAATACATATCATTGAATGCTGAGTTAGCCTATCAATGCCACGGGCGTCGCTCGATAAAGAGATAAATGTAGTGCGTGTCTAACACTAAATAGAACAATTAAAATGAATCGTACGGCAGACGTACGAGTCGCTATGGAACATTAGATATCGTAAAGGCGAGCACCTCGGTGCACAAGCCGTAAGAACATGGGATAACTGTACTCGGCGAGTGCCTTAGTGCACGAAACAAACCGTGCCTTCGTACACGAGTTAGAACAGCTAGAACATTGAAAGACAATAGGCGAGCGCCCTAGCGCGCAAGCCACGGACATTGAATGCTAAGTCATAGAACATCGAAAATACGGTCGAAATGTGCCTTCATGCACGAGATAATAAATATGGCTTCATTGCGAAAGAATACAGTTGTGGCATGAATGTGGCGGAACTGTCGGATATGACATAATGCCTCGAAAGGTGTTCGGGACCTCTGGGTCGTTCGGTTGACGAACATTGAGTTGAGGCATAATGCCATTAAACATTGAAACGAAGTATGAAACATAAGAACATAGAAAGTTAACGGAAGAAATAAAAGATGATAATGTGGCATGGTGCCCTTCGAAATGTTCGCGGCCTTCGGGCGTTCGTTGAGGACATTCGGGCGTTGTGCCAATTGAAATAGAGATAAGCGAACTTGCTTGGTTGTATGAAAGATAAGATTCGTTGCATGGTCAAATGGACTTAAAGATATAAAAGCCCGTGCATGGGTATTCCCTCGAACGCGGCACGCCAGGGCGCTGGGACCGTTCGGCCTAGGAGGGATTCATTTTCGGTATTGTTGGTGCACTTCATTTAGAAGTGTAGCGACCTTCTGGTGAATGTGATAAGCCACTTGCTGAGATTATTTCGGTGGCCTCTGATATTGGTTAGCAACCGCACAGAGTTAACATCGTCTTATGTTTCGATTCGATAAATATAAGTCCATTCTAGCCCGGAAAGCTAGTGACCTTCATATAGTTAAGGGCGATGGGTTTGGAAGTGCAAGGTATACGTATATCCTGCATGGATGGATTCCGAATAGAGGGCACTTATAACATGATAGGGAAAATGGATAGGCGTATTCACCTTGCGTCGGTGCAAGGGCGAGTGCGTCAATATTGGTAAGTCGTGCCACGAAACAAATACGAGATTGCTTGCCTATTTACTTATACAAATTGAATAACATGCTTTCCATGCTTTACAGTCTTCGAATATGCCATGAACTCATCCTAAGGAGAACATAGAAAGAGAACTAAATTATATGTTTGCATGAATCAATACAATACTAAATGTCGGTTTGTTAAGTGGATTCTTGATCAGTACAGCGAGGACGAAAGTACTAATCCCCTACTAGTTTGCTAGCAGGTTCAGGGATTGGTCTACTCGCGGCGGAGCTTCGCTTGAACGCGTTGAGGCTTGGAATGCCGAAGCGTATTGAAGCGTGCGATCGTATTGACGCTCGGATATGCAACAGGATTGATGCGGCCGAGATATAGAAGACATGATGTTTCGAACGGTGAAATCCTTTGTGGGCAAGAGAGAACCTGAGTGTTGTAGCCAATCTGACAAATTTTGTTGGGCTATCGAAAGCCTTTGTAATCTGATTTCGAATATCAATAAAGAGAATCATTTTGTATACTCTGTTTTCCTTTCGTTGTTAATGTTCAACTCAAAGATAACCATTTGAGAACTTGTCATCTTGCTTTGCACGAGCGCAACTCCAGGCTCGTACGGCATCACGCCCTATACGAGAATGATGATTCGGGTGATTCCGAGTCGGGGCATGATAATAGTCGTATTGAACCTCACCCCGCACTAGTGTAAAGACCCTAGAAAGTTAGTTTGAGTATTGTGTTACCCCACATTGGTCTTCTATGCTAAAGTCACCATTTGGCTAGGTGTCCAGTTAGAAAGTCGTGTTGCACCACTAGTGTTTTAATGTTTAACTTAGTGTAAAAACTAAGTTTATGTATTTATTTCTACAGTGACAAGTTACCAGGCATCTATAGCATTTTTATCAATGCTTTGCTTTACTAAATGCAAGTACTTCTACAAACTTTACATACTGTTACAACAATGAACTGTGAATCCAACCATGTTAAATACTGATCCTTGGGGTAGCAAGTTAAATCTTCACATATTATACTTTCAGTCACTTCCATGCTTAGACCAGTCTTTATATATCTCTCACATGATTAGAATCTGGGTTATGGGGAAACTGTTAGTTGTGTACGTGATCATGCCCCCTTCTCCGTACGTATGTACCGAGAAAAGTTTTATTTTATATGAATACTGCGCCGTAGGCTTTATCTCAAAGCGGATTTGTACGTATGTACATCGATCGCCTTATCACTTGTATGAAAGTATATTTTATTATGTGCCCCTACACATTGTACACCTATTGACGATCATGTACCTGCTACAGTTTTAAACATTACATATACATCTGTCTATATGACATATGTGTCCTTACCATGATAGATTATGAGATGCCATGATTCCAGTTTATTTCCCTTATGTTTATTTTATGTTTCGTATATTAGTTTGCTAGAAACAGTACTTGCTCCCGTCCTGACAGGATAACGTTGTAGGTATTCTTACTGAGGAGGAGTTGCTATGTGACTCATATTATGGAGTTACTACCGAGGACCAGGCTTTGTCTTACGAGGATGTACCTGCGGGGAAACTCGTCTAGTTTGTGTAGTTGCTCGGGATATTTAGTATAGTCATGTATTAGACTATGTATTTTGTGACTGGACCTGTATCCAGCTTTATATTTCGGACTTGTACTTGGACTTACTATTATATGAGATGACTTTTGTGTTTGGAGCATTTACGACTCTTTATTACTTATAGAACTGTTAGCACATTTAGTCTTATCTTGTTATCTCTAGAACAGCTTACTGCGCTTTATCTCAAGCGTAGGCTGGACATGACTCGGCCCGGCCCAACAATTTGGGTAGCGGATTGTGACATATTTTTAGTGGTAGCCCATGTAGGTCTAGACTAAATTGTTTGGTTACGTTATTGTACCAAGCATGCCTGCAATTAGGAACTTAAGGTAATTAGACAACATTAGGAATGACGCTTAGAACATCTAGAGGAATACTAGGATTGCAACATAGGAAACGTATCACATGTTCGTTATTAAAAATTGGATTTTCCTTGTTATTTATGACTGTTTACTTTAAAGAGTCCTTATAAGTCCTTTTTATTTTTAGATGGTGCTTACTCATTCATCCCAGTATATCATACCTGAGAATGGCACACTCCCTATCCAGTCAGCTGACCAGTTGACTGATGTACCTCCACCTACTATACTCCCCTACTCCATAAATCCATAAACCCAAATACCTCTTCCACCTTCCACATTACAGTCCCAGCAGGACCTGATACTCCCACCACCACCTATCACTATACCTACGCAGGCTTCCGTCACACTCGATGGGAACCAACTGCTCACTCTGATCCAGGGGTTCCTAACGACCCATCAGGAGCAGACTACCCTACTCCGCCAGAGCATGGAGCGTTCTGAGGAATGTACCGTGGTCCCACCACCTGTAGAGCCACGGCAGAGAGCAGGGACAATCAAGAACTTCTTGGGTCTGGACCCCAAGGAGTTCTTAGGGACTGAGGGCATAGTTGTAGCAGATGACTGGCTAGACTCAGTAGAGAGGAAGCTCCTTGGAGCTAGGTTGCCGAGTGACCTCCAGGTCGAGGCAGCGGGATTTCTGCTGATAGACTTGGCAGGAGTTTGGTTCCAGAATGAGCCGCTATTCGCGAGAGAGAGGGCCACTTGGGATCAGTTCAAGACCCAGTTCAAGAAGAAATTTTTCTCGACCACTGCTAGGGTAGCCATGGGGCTACGATTCCAGAACATCCAGCAGGGGAACCGTTCTGTTGACGAGTATGCGGCAGAGTTTAGTCGCCTGAGCCGTTTCGCTCCTAGTCTAGTTGCAGACCCAAAGGAGATGACGCATAGGTTTTGCCATGGTCTAGTTCCAGATATTGGCATTCTTACAGTGGCGAACGGTACGACTGACTACTACCAGAGCCTAGAGTTGGCCCGGAGCATAGAAGAGCATCTTCTGTCTTGCAAGAGGCCGACTTCTGTACACCTCGAGGGACCGTCCAAGTGTCAGGCTTTCCAGCCGAGAGCACCGATGCCACACCAGCAGACGTATCGTCCTCCCACACCACATCACCCGACACCGCCAGTTAGAGCCCCGGGACCCCGACAGCAGCAGAAGGAAGCTATGTGTTCTTTCTGTGGAAGACCAGGGCATGATTACTCCATCTGCAGAAAGAGGTTGAAGCAGTGCTTAGCTTGCGGGTCTGCCACCCATCAGCTTCGGGACTGCCCCGCAGCCAGGGTATCTAGAGTGCCGCTCTCGACTCAGCAGCAGAGGTTTGGGCAACATCTATAGCAGCAGAAGGGACCCCAGGGGAAGGCTTATAGTCTAGCTCTTGAGCCAGAGTCGGAGCAGGTTTCGGAGCCAGATTATTTGGCTGACGTCATCACAGGTCATGTTTATTTGCATACTTTTCTAGCTCTATGCTTGTTTGATTCTGGTGCATCTCATAGCTTCCTGTCATTAGAGTTTATGCATAAACACCACTTAGTAGCTACACCTACCGAGGAGATGAGTAGAGTAATGACGGGAGGAGGACCAGTACCCATTAGAGCTATCTATAGATGCTCTATTACTATAGCCGGGAGAGAGTTTAGGGGACGTTTCTTTATGATACCACTCCCCGGGTATGATATCATATTGGGGATGGACTGGCTTAGCTATGCCCATACAGCTATAGACTGTCATGAGGGTAGTATTCTGTTCAGTCCCCCAGGCACGGCACCATTCAGTGTCCGGAGGACAGGGCCGAAGATCAGTCTAGAGCCGAACTGTTGTGCGACAGTTGGAGAGATAGCACCGCCACACCCTATTATTAGGGAGTTTATGGATGTATTCCCAGAGGATCTTCCAGGACTTCCGCCTGACAGAGATGTGGAGTTCACTATAGATTTAGTACCGGGTTCATCACCAGTATCCCGGGCTTGCTATAGAGTGAACCCCAAGGAGGTCGTAGAGATGAAGGAGAAGATTGATGACCTGTTGAATAAGAGTTTCATTCGATCTAGTGCTTCTCCATAGGGAGCGCCAGTGCTCTTTGTGCCTAAGAATGATGGAACAGTTCGGTTGTATATTGACTACCGGGCGTTGAATACCATCACCATTAAGAACAAATATCCTCTGCCCAGGATAGATGATTTGTTCGACCAGTTGAGTGGGGCGAAAGTATTTTCCAGGATAGACTTGAGATCCGGTTACCACCAGGTAAAAGTCAGGGAAGTAGACATCCAGAAGACGGCGTTCAACACGAAGTACGGGCAGTACGAGTTTCTGGTGATGCCATTTGGTCTCACAAATGTGCCAGCTGTCTTTATGAATTTGATAAATAAGACATTTCACTAGTATCTAGATAAGTTTGTCGTAGTATTCATCGACGATATCCTGATATACTCGAAGATGTCGGAGGAGCATGCAGAGCACTTACGGACAGTTTTGGGGATTCTAAGGCAGGAGAGATTGTATGCCAAATTGTCGAAGTGTGAGTTCTTTTTAGACCGAGTGGAGTTTCTCGGCCATGTAGTTACTGGAGAGGGGATCTCGGTGGATCCCAGGAAGATTGCTGCCGTTGAGACATGGAAGGCTCCGACGTCAGTTTCAGAGATCAGGAGCTTTCTGGGTTTAGTCGGCTATTATAGGAAGTTTGTCCAGGACTTTGCTAGGATAGCTGAACCCATGACAAAGCTGACACGGAAGGACGCAGAGTACATCTGGTCAGAGGACTGCCAGGCAGCGTTTGAGGAGCTGAAGAGGAGGCTGACAACCGCTCCAGTTCTGACAATACCTTCAGGATCTGGAGGTTTCACCATATACAGTGATGCTTCGGGAAAGGGGCTAGGATGTGTCCTACAGTAGCATGGGAAAGTGATTGCTTATGCATCTAGGCAATTACGGACTCATGAGCGGAACTATCCTACCCATGACCTAGAGTTAGCTGCGGTAATCTTTACACTCAAGTTATGGAAACATTACTTATACGGAGAGCGTGTGGAAATCTTTACTGACCACAAGAGCTTGAAGTATGTGTTCACACAGAAAGAGCTGAACATGAGGCAAAGACGATGGTTGGAGTTGATGAAGGACTTCGATATCGATTTACAGTATCACCCGGAAAGGCAAATGTGGTGGCGGATGCGCTGAGCAGGCATCCGATGGCATGGTATCTGATGATAGATCGGCATTTGCGGGAAGATCTGGAGAAGCTCGGTATCGAGATAGTTCGGCCAGGATCAGTGATACAGATGATGGCGCTTGACATACAGTCTGGTTTGATGGAGCAGATCAGGAAGGCACAGTCTACAGATGAGAGCCTTTTGCAGACTTCGAGCCCAGGCTTTAGCTGGATTGCTGGATGACTTCACCGTAGCAGAGGATGGATCCTTGAGGCATGGCAGTCGATTGTGCGTACCGAAGGGAGAGCTGATAGAGGCAGTCTTGTAGGAGGCGCACCGATCGAGATATTCTATTCACCCTGGTGCTAACAAGATGTACCGTGACTTACGGAAACATCTTTGGTGGCACGGGATGAAGAGAGATGTATCATATTTTATTTCGAGATACCTAGTTTGCCAGCAGGTCAAGGCGGAGTGCCAGAGGCCAGCTGGTCTATTGCAGCCGTTACCTATTCCCGAGTGGAAGTGGGAACACATTACGATGGATTTCGTCTCATGGCTTTCTCATTCCCAAGGAGGGAAGGATGTCATTTGGGTCATCGTGGACAGGCTGACGAAGTGTGCGCACTTCATGCCCTTCAAGGTGGGGCTTTCCACCGAAAAGTTGGCAGAGCTATACATGCAGCAGATAGTTCACTTACACGGAGTACCAGTGAGCATCGTGTCGGACAGAGACAGCAGATTCACGTCCCACTACTGGAGGAGCTTGCAGGAGGAGTTGGGCAGTTGGCTCAAGTTCAGTACGGCGTACCACCCGCAGACAGATGGACAGTCCGAGAGGACGATACAGACGCTAGAGGACATGCTGAGGACTTGTGTGCTGGACTTTAGTGGATCATGGGAGAGCCATCTGCACTTGGTAGAGTTTTCATACAATAACAGCTACCAAGCCAGCATCGATATGTCTCCTTTCGAGGCATTATAAGGACGACGATGCCGTACACCGCTCTTTTAGGATGATGTTGGGGACAGAGTTATGCTTGGGCCAGAGATGATCACGGATGAAGCAGAGAAGGTCGGGATGATCAGAGACAGGCTCAGAGTGGCTCAGGACAGGCAGAAACACTGGGCCGATGCTAGTCGCAGACCGATAGAGTTCGCTGACGGAGATATGGTGCTAGTGAAGATATCACCTACTAGAGGGACGATCTGGTTCGGACGAGGAGGGAAGCTGAGCCCCAGATACATCGGGCCGTTCGAGATACTTGGCAGGATCGGAGAGGTAGCTTACAGGGTTGCACTTCCACCCAACCTAGCACGAGTTCACGATGTCTTTCGCGTATCCCAGCTGAGGAGATATGTTCCGGACCCCAGCCATGTGCTAGATCATTCAGAGTTGGAGATCGGACCGAGCCTTGCAGTTATTGAGCAGCCAGTGGAGATATTAGACAGGAGGGAGAAGAGGCTGAGAAACAAATTCATACCCTTAGTACGATTAGCTTGGAGCCGTCACTCTCCGGGTGAATCTACTTGGGAGAGGGAGTCGGACATGAGAGAGAGATATCCTTACTTGTTCGACCCAACCGCTGCGAGGGAACCACCCGTTCCCGCTTGATACCTTATAGGTTAGTTTGGATCGTAGCCTTAGTCATTTGTTGCATTGCTTGTTATGTTAGAAAATTGTAGGGTCTTCAATCCTTGTGAATTTCGAGGACGAAATTTTTCAAGGAGGGAAGACTTGTCAGTCCCTGTTTTTCAAATTTAATTTAATTAGTGTTAATTAGTTGCTAATGACCTATTTAGCTTTAAAATAATTTATTATGATTTTTAGGAATTTTTTTAGGATTTTTAAATAATTTTTAAATAGTTTTAAAATCAAAATATATCATTTTGTAATAAACTAAATTGTTTTAATATTATTTTGTAATATTTAAAATTGTTTTAATATCATTATGCAATTTGTTAGATTGTTATTATATCGGTTTGTAATTTAGTAAATTATTTTAACTGTGTTTTGCACATTTACTTTTGCATTAGAATAGGGGAGGGACCTATCTGTAATTCCTAAAAGTCTAGGGACCCGACAGCAAAACTGCCGTC